>JADRCD010201619.1:0-55768 GCA_019843815.1 Montemys delectorum
AAACAAACAAACAAACAAACAAACAAACAAAAGCAAGAACAAACCCCTTTTGCCTCCCCCTTCCCCATGCCTGTCACCCCACCCTCTCCCACTTATTGGCCCTGGCATTCCCCTACACTGGGGCACAAAACCTTCACAAGGCCGAGGTCCTTTCCTCCTATTGATGATTGAATTTGAGATCCTCTATTATACACATGCTGCCAGAACATTCAGTCCCACCCTGTATAGTCCTTGATTGGTGGTTGGGTCCCTGGGAGCTCTGAGGGTACTAGTTAGTTCATATTGTTGTTCGTCCTAAGGGGCTGCAAACCCTTCAGCTCCATAGAACCTTTCTCTAACTCCTTCATTGGGGACCATGTACTCAGTTCAATGAATGGCTGTGAGCCTCTACATCTGTATTAGTCAGGTATCTTTTTTTTTTTAATGCCCCAGATTTTATCCCCCTCCTGGGCCACCCTCTGACTGTTCTACATCCCATACTCCTCCCTTCAAATTTTCCGCACATGGATGTCCCCAGCTTCACACTCCACCAGACCTCCCTCCTCACTGGGGTCCTCCAGTCTCTTGAGGGTTAGGTGCACCATCTCTGTCTGAACCCAGACCCTGCAGTCCTCTGCTGTATGTGTGTTGGAGGCCTCATATCAGCCAGTGTATGCTGCCTGGTTTGGGGTCCAGTGTCTGAGAGATCTCAGGGGTCCAGAGGATAAGGCAAGCTTACATAAAATCTTACCACACTATTTAATTTACTTTATTTTCATGTACATTAATTTAAGCTGCCAGACATCTTGCTAGTATCATTATTTCTTATTTATTGAATACATATCTCTCACTACTTACTGACAACGATGACTTCATTATGATTTTCAGTCCCTCTTGCTATTCTAAATCTCACAGGCTCGCTCTAGCTTTCCTTTTCTTGTGTATGTCATAAGTATACCTATATGTGATAAGTATCTCTTCTACATTGTCTCTTCCTCTTTTGTTTACACTGTTGAGTATTAAAGACAGGGATTCCTAATTTTTACCATGTTCCTAATCTTAAAAATAATGTGTTCAATCCAGTCCTTGATCATTAATTGATTGTAAGTTAACTACTGTTTCTTTCTTTCTTTCTTTCTTTCTTTCTTTTTTTTTTTTTTTTTTTTTTTTTTTTTGGTTTTTTTGAAACAAGGTTTCTCTGCGTAGCCCTGGCTGTCCTGGAACTCACTCTGTAGACCAGGCCTGCCTCAAACTCAGAAATCTACCTGCCTCTGCCTCCCAAGTGCTGGGATTAAAGGCGTGTGCCACCACACCCAGCAGTAGGCTTTTTTTTTTTTTTTTTTTTTTTACTGTTTTCTTTCTTCAAAAATTAAGTAAAAAGCAGTTTTGAAATGCATATTTTTGCCAAATCAGGTTTAACTTACCGATCCAGATTCTTACACTAGCAGCTAAAATCATTTATTAGATACCTTGATTATCTTGTATTTTTTATTGAAAATAGATATTTTTCATACAATATATTCTGATTATGGTTTCCCCTTCTCTAACTTCTTCCAGATTCTCTGTATCTCTCCACCTAACTAAGCATCTCAACTCGTACACTTTCTCGTTCTTTTTCATTAGAAAATAAGCATATATCTAAGGAAATAATAAAAAATATAATATAATAAACAAATCAATATGAATAGGACAAAACAAAGGAGCAGAAAAAAGAGACAAAGAAAAAGGAACCAGAAAAACTCATACACAGTAACATACACATTTACACACAGAAATCCTATAAAGATACAAAAGTGGAAACCATCATATATAACAAAAGACCAGTAGGGTATAAATAAATAAATAAATAAATAAATAAATAAGGAAATGCTCAGACAAAGTATCAGGAGACAAAATGCTCAAAATTGCCAGGGTTGTCCGATGTTGGTTACCTACTGTTGGGCACAGGACTTGCCCTTAAGAGTGATTTGTATTCTCTGTTGTAGGAAACTAATTTTTCCTTTTTAATTAGAGATAACTTGTGTGTTAGGAAAGGTAGCGTGTGCCTACCCACCCCGCTAGGTGCGGGCGCTCATCTGGCTTAGACCTATGCAAGCCCTGTGCGTGCTACCACGGTCTCAGTGAGCTCATATGTGTCCTTCTGTGTTCAGACAGCCTTGTTTTCTTGGTGCTCTCTATACCCTCTGGCTCCGAAGAGCTTTCTGCCTCCTTTCTTCAGCATTCTCTGACCCCTGAGGGGTGTATATTGATGGACCCATCCCATTTGTGACTGACTGTTCCAAGATCTCTCATTCTCTGCACTTTGTCTGGTTGTGGGTCTCAGTATTTCTTTCTATTTACTGCAGGGGGAAGACTCTGTATCCTATACATTTTCAATAATTATATATTACAATCTTGAAATATGTTTTTCTCTGTGTTGCTCTACATACATACACACATACACACAACTTTATGGTGGGGAGGGAAATTATATAATGTGATATCCTATGGAGATCTTTTAAAATTCTTCCAATTTTCATAATAATAAAAGAAAATCTTCAAAAGCCACAATTCCATTAATTTTACTTTATTCCGTTCATAAAGGTAAAATTTCAAGCATCCATTTGTAAGCCTACATCGCTCAAATAACCTCTCTTAGGATGTTTTCCTATGTCATTTCCTTATATCTTAGCGCAGACAAGACCTTGGCTTTTTCCTCTGTATCCCATTTTTCTGTGTTTTTCAGTTTCGTCTTCATACATTTATCTTGTTCACAGTGGCTTCTTAGTTGATTTATTATGTGCAGTCTGAAGTCTGTATAAAAAACATAAAATTACTAAGTAGAAGTATAAGCCCTGGTTTAGTGATTATTGTTACCTACAACTCATGTGAAGGAGGCTTCTTTTTTTTTTAAAGATTTATTTTTATTTATTTTTATGGTTATGAGTACACTGTAGCTGTACAGATGGCCCTGAGCTATCATGTGTGTGGCTGCTGTTGATCTCAGGACCTCTGCCAGCCCCACTCACTCTGCCCCCCTCGATCCGGTGTAATTTAATGCAGCTGTCTTCAGACACACCAGAAGAGGGCATCCGATCTTATTACAGGTGGTTGTGAGCCACCATGTCGTTGCTGGGATCTGAACTTAGGACCTTCGGAAGAGCAGTCTTAACCCGCTGAGCCATCTCGCCAGCCCGAAGGAGGCTTCTAAATACAGCATCGGACAAAGGCAGGCACAAGGGACATCTTCCAAATTCTGGATAACCTGCTTTCATTCAGAAACATTTTTATGCTTCCTTTCTATTTTCTTTATCCAACATTGAAATCCTTATCTGGCATCAATGGGAGGGAGGCCCTTGGTCCCAAGCATAGGGGAATGCTAGGGTGGTGAGGCAGGAGTGGGTGACTGGGTGGGGGAGAATCCTTATAGAAGCAGGGGAAGGGAGGTGTGATAGGGGGATTTTGGTGGAGAAACTGGGAAGGGGGGTAACATTTGAAGTGTAAATAAATAAAATAACAAATAAAAATTAAAAAAAGAGAAATCCCAGGTTATCATAGTGGAATCTAAAAATCATAACCATCTCACTTGATACAAACTAAAAAAATTCATTTTTATTAGTAATTAGTACAGTTTCAATCATGTACTAGGTTTACAATTCATATTTTAAGTTGTATATTTGGGAGTAGTCTGTAATTTCGCCACTCCTTCATATTTTCGCATCACACAGCAGGGCCCAGCGTTACAGTAAACATATTCATACTCCCAACTGTTACATTCAGACTTGCATGTACCACGGACCAGGAAACATTTGTGTGTTCTTTCTACAACATGATCTCTTGTTTTCATCTGAGGAGCTGGATGAAAATATCAATAATTATTAATCAAAGTTTACTTCAGATAGGCAAAGAGACATATGAATGGATGAATGGATGGGTAGATAGGTGAATGGACAGATGGACGGATGAATGGATGGATAGACTCATAGATGGATAAGCTTATTTGTTGCATAGAATGTCA
Organism: Montemys delectorum; assembly: GCA_019843815.1. Classification (NCBI taxonomy): domain Eukaryota; kingdom Metazoa; phylum Chordata; class Mammalia; order Rodentia; family Muridae; genus Montemys; species Montemys delectorum. Next base: position 3,977 of record JADRCD010201619.1, read on the forward strand.
CATTTTTGTGTGTAAAATCATACCTAATTGACATTAAAAAAACTTTTCTCCTTCAAGTTTACTTGATAAAGAATATTTGCCTTTGCTCTTAACATTTTTCTTTCAAGATATGTTTCAAATATTTAATTTGAATATAATCTCTCAAAGGAAAAAAGACCATGAGAAAAAAAGATGACCTCTCTTTAGTTGAAATCAACAGCACTCCTGCTATCTTATTAACAAAGCCTTGTCAGTTAATGAACTTAGATTTGAAAGAAAAATATTTCCTACTGACAAGGAACAGATTCATCACATAATTTTACAAAATTACCAGGTCTAATGCAGCATTTTTGCATTAACGTTCTTACTATTTAACCATTTGTTTTACTCATTTCATCTTTAACCAAACAATGAAATGTACTTCCTCATATGATGTTCAAGAAAAGTCTATTAAGAACAATATTTTTTCACATAAGGCACTTATGAAAAACAATATTCCATATTCCAAACATTACCCGAAGGACCACAGGACACAGAGAAGATAACAATCAGGATAATGCCAAACGTCTTCATTGTTGAATGCATTCTTCAGGTGGAATTAGGATAGAGCTCAAAGAGTTTGTGGTTTTGAAAAGAAAAGGACGCTGTTTTTATAGCCTTCTCAGTAATTGCAATTCTGATTAATTATGCCTTTCTGAACTGAGCAAATATTCATGAAAGAATTGTGAAATAGCAAATACCTATAATAGAGGACTTAGTGCTCTGATGGTCTCAGTGATTCAGACCTGAATTCATTTTTCAGTGAGACAAGACAAAAAGAAGAAAGGGATTTAAGTTCTCTTGGCAATTAGTTGAAATTACATGCTAATTTAATAAGCCAGGAAGGGAAAATATATTTCCTTCATATATGGAAGGTAGAACATATATACATACATACATACATACATACATACATACATACATACATACGTCATGAGAGCAGAAGCATGAGTGGAGGTTAGTTTTGGATACAGTGTCTGAATGAATGTGGACAAAGTACAAGACACATATTTGACAATGTCACTACGAAACTCATTATTTTGTGCACTAAAAAAAAGCAAAACAAGGAAAACAAAGAACAGAGAGTATATCATGACTTTTTTCCATTTTTTTTTCAGCATGCTTGAATGTTCTATACACTGGCCTAAGTGTACTTAACCTTTTTTTTTTTTTTCTTTTTACATTTTTATAGTTCTAGGGATTGAAGCAATGGCTCACACACACTAGGCTAGTACTTTACTCAACTTTACAGTTGAGCAGCAGTCCAGCCCTTTTTCTTTGCATTTTGTATATATTAACCAGATTAATCCCAATGGTATTCTTAATCAATAGAAACTTGCTTCTAATTGAGGAAGCTGTAGCATGTGATTGGTTCCAATTACTTGTGTCATCATTGGCAGAGTGAAGGTGAACTCTCTGCTACTATGTAAACATGGGGCATATTCTCAACCTCCCCACTTCTGGCTTTATTGCATCTTAGGATAACATTTCTGTATTTGTAAATGTGGCCTGATCCAGATGTTGTTCATGGAATTTAATTTTATATAAACAGGAAATATATTTCTACCAAATGTCTTAACACTGTTACATTAAAACTATTTTTACTCAGAAAATAGTGTTATGCTTTTCATTACATATGATCATGAAATAGTATAATTTATTTTAGAACACAGTGTGCTAAGAGTTTGAAGAACACTAGTCTCAGGAAAATTGTCTACTATTCTGACACTTTCATATGTGATTCCATGAACCATACATTAAAAAAAAAATCATTACTCTATTAGGATCCATTCATAGATGGATTAGAAGGCTAGTCTTTTATACATAGAATTGTAGTGGTAAAGTATTAAACAAATTCCATTTGTGAGATTGATACATGAATAATGACATTTTAGATTATGCTTAGTTTGATACTGATCTCTCAAATGTTACATTCCTTAAATGACCAATTTATGTTCTAGCTCCATCCTTTGTTGATTTAAAAACAGGTACAAATAAAACACAATTAGAAAGGTAAAAGTCAGAACTAACTTAGTGTTTAAATAAATAAAATGTGTCCTAGCACAAAAGTCCCCATTTTACTACAGTGGAGACAATACCATTCTGTTGTTTGCAGTAAACCACAATGACCAATGCAGTGTGCTAGCTGGACCCTGCAAACTTCTTTGACTTCTTCCCATATTTGATTAATAGTTGCTAGCTAGTGACACAAATAAAGATTAGGGTTTTAGTTATACAGAAGATATGAGTAACAACCAAATAAGCAAAATTAAGTGTCCTACTAAACTTACTCAGAATTGCATAGAGAAGAATAGGAAAAAAATCAGGTTCTATTTCCCTATTAACAAAAGTTTCACTTTGTGGATTACTTTTAAAGAAAAATGAAAAAAGTGTGTTGAGAATAGGAATGGAGATTAATGTCTTTTGGTTTGATGAATAGGTTCTGAATGTTAGTTTCTCATCAAGGAATAACAACCAAAGACAAATATCAGGTCTTTTGAAATTTCAAAGCCATGATGTTCTTTTGAATTTTTTCCTTGCCTTTTACTGTAAAGGAATGTCCATGCTTTCACAAAACCCTCCCCAAGAGAATTTAACTTAATAAATTTCTTTCAAAGTAAATTAGTCACCAAAAATGCCTGAGAGACTACCTAAATTAATGTACTCTGAACCTAGTAATGTTTAGAATCAATTAGGATGATCTTTTAAAAGAAAACTTTTAGCCTACATACCCATGATCCCTTCTTAGTCTAGTCTCCTAACAGAGTTGGCTCAAACTTTCACCATAAAATAAATTCCACATTTCTAATCCTTATCATAGTTACCCAATTACCACCTATGTAGCCTAACTCTCTGCTTCTGTCAGGAATAAGCTTACTAGTATAATCTCTTCCACTTCCTTTCATTAGTGTTAAATGATACCTAGAACTGAGATAGATATTTTTTCTTCTCCCCACTGAACCCAAATAACCACCTCAATCTTGAGTAGGTGAAACTAAGCCCATTGTTGTAATGTAACTATAAACAACTTGGCATGTGCAGAGATTCTGTGTTATGGATTTCTGATTTGGCAGAACTTTTGCAAGGCACATTTTCTGTCTCAGTATTGGTTCCCTTGTATTATTAAGAATAAAACTAACTTCCTTGTAAAAAAAAATGCAGTCTACACTATGTAAGAAAGCAGTTAACTCTTTTATACTGGTTCCCTGAAAATTCCTCATGTACATTTTGAGTGCATCAGGAATACCAGAAGTCTTGTGCCAGTGGTTTATAAGAAACTCGCTAATTTTTAATATTTCTTTATGATTCACGAGCCAAGGAGCTGAAGACAAAGAAAAGCTACATTTGTATGTGTATGCATGTATATTCAACATAATGTGCTTATAGACTGAAACCAAAAGGAATATCAAAGAATTTATATGAGTGGGAAACCAGATAACAATACTTGTAAACACCTGTCAACTGTTTTGATATTACCTATGGAACTGACCTTGCATAATATCAGTGGAGGAGCCCAAACTTTCCTCACTTTTCAAGCAATCAACAAACACATTACAATGACAAAAACCTTAATTTGATGAACAAGCAAGCAAAGCAAAACAAAACGAATAACACTTTCACTCCAAAAACCCCTACTACAACTCATAGAACATCTGATAAAAGAAATTTAACTGTGTCTTTACAATATTTTAATTGAAATATATCTGTGCATATATGTAAAGTCTAATGTGATTTTAATTCATATACCAATTTGATAGTGATTAATGTAGAGTATTTAGTTGTAGGAGTTAAAAATTAAAGTATAGGATATGAAGAGCTATCTACTGTGTGCTCACAGCATTTTGGCAGTGGTCTTTAGAAGCATAGAAATTAATTCCTAATATGTTTCTAAAGTTTACTTAATATAATCATCTACTTATGTGCACCATTACATTGCAACTCATTTGCCAGGCTCTGAAGAATATAGAACTAGGCTTTAAAAAAAACTACAAAAATGTTTTGTGTTTGTTTCTAAGAACTACTTTCATTGGCTATGTGATCTTTTTGATACTGAGTTTTCTTCTCTCAACTTCAATGATTATAATATGATTTATAATTTTGTTTACATAATCAGTGAAGTTGTGCATATATCTCATTGTATTCATTAATAATTTAAAGAATTGCTGATGTCTGACTGTATGTTGGCACAACTCTTATGATATGTCCCATGGTAGAAGAGTAAGATAGACATAGTCTATAATATGTATTAAACCAAATTATTTTAGAAATTTTAGAATTTACTTCTTCTGCACAAAATACAACCAATTATTAGAGAAGAGAGTGATGATATCAGTGATAAAGTATCTCTATCACACTTAAGGTGGGGCGATAACCAAACCATAGCCATTGAAGAGAGACTGTATTAAACATCTTCAGAACACTGAATGCCTGTAGTAAGCCAGTGAGATGATGTATATTAAAAAATAGGACAGATACTTCAAAAGAAGCAATGACTGTTTTAATAATTATAATCTTAGATAGTTTTAATTGTCAAATTATCCAAAAGGAAAATCCTACTGCAGAATGACTAGATCAGATTGACCAATGGGCATGTCAGTAGCAATTGTCTTCATACCCACATTGGCAACCCACAGGGAACCCTTGCTTTTATAAGAAAAGGAGCTAATGGTTATGTGTGGTGCCACATTCCTTTAGTCTCAGCATTTCAGAGACAATGTCAGGGATTCTCTTAAATTTAAGATCTAGTCTACATAAAGAGCTCATGTTAGCTAAAGCTACATGGTGAAACCTCTGCTTTTAAAAAGTATCTTGAAAGAAGAAAAAGAAAAACTTAGAACAAAACTGAAAGGAAGCCAAACAATAGAGTACTTCTTTGGTTCTTGCTTCACTTTCTGCATTGAATTTGTTCAATGATAGACTTAACCTGGAAATGTAAGTCACATGAACCCTTTCCTCCTGTATGTTATGTTGGTAATGCTATTTGTCATAGTAAAACTATGAAACTAGGGAAATGTGCTATATAACACCAGAGAAGTTAAAGACCTGTTTAGCTTATAAATGGAGGACTCTTTGCAGTGGCATAGAAATAGAAATTGTGTTGACTATGTAGGCTCTGTGACTGAAAAGATGGTTCAACAGAGAAGTAATTCTAAACTAATTCAGCTTTTTCTTCCTTACTCCTTCCTTTTCCCTAGGATTCAGCTTGTTTTTCACATTTTGAAGCTTTCCATGCTGGCCAAATCTGATCATTGTAGAAGGGAGCCTGTCCTGACATTCTGATCCTTTGCCTGATGATTGACATGGACAGCAATCTCATATCTTGTGCTTTCTAGCTAGGCTTAGGCAGATTCCATCTGGTTTCTGAAGGAACATTGCTACCTGGGAGTTTAGAATGGTATGTTTTTTCTTGTGCCTTCTGATGCCCATTTATTTAGAGAACGTTCACTTTCCCCAACTATTTGGACATTTAGAACAGAAAAATGGAAGTCCCAAGGCAGGCGTTTCATGTTAATTAAAGACATAAGTAAACTCAAAATGAAAAACCATTGACTAAAAGACAGAGAGTGAGAAGAAAAGATACGGGGGGGAAAGAGAGAAGAAAAGAATAGAATGTGAAAAGGCTTTATCCAGCATTGGATAAAGATACAGAGACTTACAGCCAAACAATAGGCAGAGCTCAGGGAGTCATTTCAGAGAGTTTGGTAAGGATTGAGGAGCCCCAGGGGTCAAGGACATCACAAGGACACCTACAGAGCCAACTATCCTGAACCCTTACACATATGTAGTAGATGTGCAGCTTGGTCTTCATGTGGGTCCTTGATCAATTAGAGAAGCGGCTGGCTCTGACTTGGACTCTGTTTGGGTTTAGATTCCTTTTACCTAGCTGGGCTGCGTTGTCTGGCCTTAGTGGATGTGCTTTGTCCTGATGAGACTTAATGTGCTAGGGTTGGTTGATACCTGGCAAGGGTTGGGTGACTCCTCTTTTCTGAGAAGAAGAGGAGGGGAAGTAGACAGAGGGGTGGGAGTGTGAGACTAAGAGTATAGGAGGGAGGGGGGTCTTTGAAATTCTAAGAGACCTGATACTTGTCTTTGGTTGTTACTCCTCAATGAGAAACTAACACTTAGAACCTGTTCATCAAACCAAGAGTTTGCTAGAAGACATGTAGATGTGTCCAAGTTAAGCAGTTGAGAGAACAGATTTTATTTTGTATAGGTTCTGCCTATTTCCCTTCTCAGCATGTTGTCCTTGTGTTTTTCAACAGCTATGCTTAGCTCACAAGGATTTCCTCTGTGAGCTGTTGTTCAGCAGAAGTCTCCTAAAAATCACTCTCTTCTGTAGAAATCTTCTTCTTCCAATGACTTTTTTTTAAATAAGAAGTTGAAATATTTACTTTTTGATCTCAAGCTCCTCCTTTCTGACTATGTAAGCCAGACTGATCTTAAACTCATGACTCTTCTTAAGCCTCCCGCCTGGTGGAATTATAGCCAAAGCTAAGAGGCCCAGCTCAACTGCCATAATTCTGACTGGAATGTGTAGAAGCATGATGCTTCACTCATCTTCCCTTTGATTTCATAGACTTCAGGCTAATATTCTATTCTATTTAAAAATTTCTATGTTTGAAGTTCTTCTTTCTAAATCAATCCCCTTTTCAATTCACAACACTTTTTTTTTTTTATCAAACTTCAATCTTTAATAAATACTTTCACTGTTTAAAATTAATGAGTCTTAGGTGGTCCCTGATTCTGTGACTCAAAAGAGACTTCATAGATATGTCTTTAAAAAAAAAATAAAGCAAGTTTATAGGTTACAAAGTCTCTGTTGTTTAAAGAATGGACAACACATTTTTTTAAAGTTAAAATCTTACATTGTTAATTTTCTAGAAGTTTAAAATGCTTCATTAATCTTGTTTTTAAAACATTGCTCCTGTTTCTACATAATCTGTTGGGATACATCAAAATGTTGTGGGTGAAAGATTTTGAACAATTTGTGTCCTAGCCAGGAACATTTCACTTGGAGCACCCAGCCCACAGATCTTCCTGTCTCCATTTGAATCTTTTTATGTTTTCTATGTTCTGTTTGATGGCCAGAGAGTTCTCCTTTGAAGTGCTAAGTAAGTCTTCAGTATCTTAGAACTCCGCTGTTGACTCATGGTTACTGAGTTGGCATTTCTTCATGTAACCTGGGTCACTGTTGCCAACTTTGATAAATAATAGTTCAGCTAACTTGCTTGACTGCCTTAATGTCTAATGTCTCAGACTTGCAAAGTGTATATTCATGTACTCTTGTTTCTGGCGTATACATATGATGGCTTTCATTTTATTTCTCAGAATCTCAGTCAAAATTTTTGTTCTTCCCTGTTTGTTTATTTTCTGGCTATGCTAGGCCTTAACCAAGGAGCCTGATAAGTGTTAAGATCCTATTACTGACTGATATCCAGACTGTACTATCTGTAGTAGTCTAAGGGTCGTCACCCTGCTGTATCAGTTAGGACACTTAGATGGATACTCTCCTCAGGCTGGACATTTTACATTACATTTTAGCAGATTTCCACAACAAGTGTTTTAAACATGAGAGTAAAAGACTTCATGCCTTGAAAAATCAGAACCAAAAAATTAATGAATAAAAGCTAAGCACAGAGTGTATTCAGGAATAGCTGTGTGTGACTGATGAGCAATGATATTCTGTCCAAATAATTTCCTCACAGCTTTCTCTGAGTGTTACTCCACTTTGTGGTTATGCCTATCAAAAACGAGCCAAGTGAGGTTTAGTTAATGTAATGTAAAGAGCAAACCAGCCTATATAGCCATGAAAGCAAAGGAAAAGGTTACAGACACAGAGAAAATTGTGACACTAAGCAAAAATTTTACCTTTGTCACTATTATTCTGGTGCAAGAATTATAACATGATGTCAGACTTTAATTAAATCTTGAAGCCAAAATAGAGGAAGGAATTTCTCCAAGGGAAGTCCAGTAAGGCCAGGACATGCAGCAGGCATTGACCTGTGCAGTGGTAATCTGTTAACCGCTCTCTCGCCAACCGCCAGAGTTCTCTGAGTCAGAGAAATGAAAGACACAACACTGGCTTTAATTGTAATGTGCCTTAACAGCAGAATGGCTGGACTTCTCCCTATCTCCACATGGCTAACCCACTTCACCTCTGATATTCCTGAATTATCACTGTTTTGTTTGTTTGTTTGTTTGTTTGTTTGGAAAAAAAGAAACCTTTATTTACAACCATGGAAGTCCCATAGGAGTACACACAGCGTGCACAAATAAAATGAACCTGCAAGTGAAGAGCACATGTGCAGTGTGCTGGCCTCAGTGTCCTAGTCTCACCACCATCACCAACGCATTGTCTGGGGAGCTCCGCTGCACTGCCTTGTTAGCCAGCATGCATCAACATCAGGCTTCCCTTCTTGGGTCTGGATCTTGTCATCCTCAAAGTAGGACAAGATGAAATTCACAGCTTCTGGTGTAAAGACCTTGAAGAGCCCCTCGCAAGCCAGCAAAATGAACCTGTCATTGGGAGTCAGCTGGCAGCGTCTGATATCAGGCACAGATGTGACCTGAATTATCACCTTTTAATATCTGTATTTTTTCTTTGCTACCCCAGACCCAATCAGCAGAGTGGCCCCTGTGGCTGCTTCCTTGACTCACGTGGCTGGATGATTTCTCTCTTGTAGCTCTTAAGTCTGTTCTATCTTGTTCTGTTGCTGTGCAAACCTCTTCATATTGTCGGCACATGGAACATGGACTTTGGGGTGAACCCCCATTTCCATTGAAATGTAGACATGCATAACATTTACATGACAATTGATCTCACTAAAACAAAAATCTATGTAATTTTAAGACAAGATCCCCTCCTCTTTTCTTGTTTTAGCCAATTATAGAACTAGAGCCAGTAAAGACACATATTCCAAAAGAGAAGAAAAAAGGAAAAGAAAACAAACAAACAAACACTGGCGTGTCGGTGTGTGTGACCGGTTCTGTGCCTTGTTAGCGTATTTGGGGTCCTGGGTATGATCTTCAACACTGGAAAAATATGAGAATATACTTTAAATAAAATTGAAATATAGAGGAAAGTCGCTTTATATGATTAAAATCTGTGACAGTACAACTGTTGGGAAGTGAGAAATGGAAAAGGAAAACTAAAATAAAGATGACATCATGGAACATCAAAACATTCTCTGAAGTAACACAATGTAAATTTGTTGTATATATTTCATGAGTCAATCAAAGAAACGAAGTAAATTTATTTAAAGTACATAATTCATTAAGACATGGTCATAAAAGAACTAAAGTTATGTAAAACACCTAAGAAATGAGTTTAATTCATGATCTAAACTAGATATGAGAAACACATGACAACTCCTAAATCAAAGATAAATCTTATGTAAGTGAATGGAAAATGACACAATCCAAGAGTTGGTTCAAAGAATCTTGGAGGCATAATTTTAAGGCATTAAAAAAGAAAATTTCAAACACAAAATACCATTGATAATTTTAAGTGGTATTTCTTAACATTAAAAGAGTTAGTAAGAGAAACTGAAGACAAAGTGGCCATCCTTGAATGTGCATTCATACGAATGACAACATGTACCCAGCAGTTGGTACTTATGTGCATTTGGACATACATATACAGAAATGTATGCTACAAATGTAATCAAAGACAATGAGGTTGCAAACTTGAAGGGATGGGGATGGGAAAGTGTTAGGGAGGGTGGGTGAGCAGGGTTGAAAGGAGGAAAAGAAGGGGCAAAGGTACATAATTCTATTTTAATTAAAAACATTCAAAATAAGAGGAGGGGGAAATTCTGCCCATTTACTTGTCTTTGTACAGCGATTCAAAATATATGAAGAAAAAGAAATAATGTCAAGTTAAAATCCGTGATGTTAATATTCATTTATTAAAAATTAATAGATTATTATAGGAAACACAATCAAATCATGTTTTAAAACTCCTTTTAGCATTCAAACAACAGCCTGCCTCTCAGAATGTGTACATTTAGGGGAATAGAGTAACTGAGGCAGAAAAAGGTGAAAGGTGAAAGTCAGTGAACACGCTTTTTCCTGTTTTGAATCTTGTAATAGTCATGAGAGAACAAAGTTTTTCATATAGACAATGCAAAGATTTCAAAATGGAATTTAAAACAAATTCTCAATTTATAATGTGCAAAGAACAAGATGATACTTCCTAAAAGATGTTTGTTGAGGAAGCACTTTAAAATGTTCAATATAACTACTTATTTGCCTTCAAATGAAGCATCAGCATCATACATACTAGAACATGTAAAAATAAGGAAGGACTACTGAATTTAACTTCACTAGAAAATGGACGAATTACGACTCTATACTTTTGTCTGTGTACCTACTTATTACTTATCCATTATTTTTTCTCTCTCAGATATCACATCCCATCTGCAGACTCTTCTCCCTCTTCTTGTCCCAGGCCCTCTCCATACCTCCCAGCTCCTTCAAATCCACTCCTCCTCCATTTCCCTTTAGACAAGATCAGGCCTCCCTAATCTTGGATAGCAAACAAATATGGCATAAAAATTTAAATTAGGACTAGGAACAAACCCTCATATCAAGTCTGATGAGGCAACTCCATAACAGGAAAAAAATGCCAAAAGCAGGCAAAAAGAGTCAAAGAGAGTCTGTTCCCATGGTGAAGTGTTCCACAAGGACACCAAGCTACACAACTATTACATATATGTGGAGTACTTAGGTCAGACCAGTGGGCACTCTTTGTCACTTCAATCTCTCGGAGCTCCTATGAACCTTGGTTAGTTGATTGTGTGAGCCCTGCTTTTGTGGTGTCCTTGACATTTCTGGCTTCTATAATCACTCCTAAGAGGAGCTCCTCATAATATTAGTATTAAGGAATTATAAAATCTTAAACTTTAAAAAAAACAGGTCTGACCCAAAGGTTCAGCCACCAAGCATGATGACCTGAGTTAATCCTTGGGACCTTCATGTTTGTGTCTCATGATAGGTGGACATGGACACAATAAACACACAACACACACACACACACAGAGAGAGAGAGAGAGAGAGAGAGAGAGAGAGAGAGAGAGAGAGAGAGAGAGAGAGAGAGAGAGAGAAACAGGCAGGCAGGTAGAAACAGATAAAATAAGTGTAGAAAACAGCTTAGTGCTTTATTTTTTAAATATTACATGTATATTTATCACATATCTCATCTATCTTCTAAGCAATTACTTAAGAACAATAAAAATAAACACATATTCACACAAATTCTTGATAAAAATATTCACAGCACTTTTATTACAATACAAAATATTAAAAACAATGTAGCTATTCTTCAAAAGATGCAGGAAAATATATATTCCAGTGTGGTTATACAACAGTTTACTTCTCAGTTCTTAAACTTAATTGTGTGTGCACAGATGAACACTTGAGTTGAGCTTCAATACACTTCTTTTCTGGAATGGACAGTAAGTAGTACTTCTGTGTGGCAGTTTAAATGCAGCACTGGTTCCTCCATCTGATACAGTATCCATAATCATATTCGTCAATATCACAGAAGGTCTTACACATTCCTCGCACTTTTTCACATCTCTCTATTCTATACTTGATAGCAAGATAACTTCTGGCTGCAATCAAGAAAAAGGGAGAAATGAAATGTGGAAGGAAACTCTCTGAAAAGAGAAAGACCAATGGGTGAGGGACAAAACAGGAAGTCAGGGTGAATATGGTCTAAGTACATTTTACACAGGCATGGTAATTAACAGATGTTAATAAAAATAAGAAAATAAATATCTTCTTTGATATCTCTGCCTAAACATATATACATATATGAAGTTATTGATATATTAATATTTTGAGAGAATATATATGTTCTGATAAGGAAATAACAGGGTCAAAGAAGAGGTGGAGGAGCAACTATTCATTTCTTTATTCACAATTCAGCAGTCATTTGGAGAAAGAATGAATCTACAAGCATTTTGCTTGCCCCACACCGATGCTGAACTTGAAAGTCAGCAGCACCTGAGCTCTTAGGTGTACCTTTCTTATTCTCCGTTTACTAAACCAACTTATATACACTTATTAAAACAATATTTACACTTTTCTGTAAAGATTGCATTTCACCATTTTTAAAGGACAGTCCATTATCTTTCATATCTTTACCACAGAGTTTTGCTGTTCATTCCAGAGATTTACTTGTTTTTAAATTACGTTTTAGTGTTTATTTCCCTGTACCTTTTCCTCCCTCCAAAACTTTCCACATACTCTTTGCTCTCTTTCACATTTATGGCTTCTTTTTAATCTCCTTAATTGTTGCTACATGCATATATGTGTGTAGAGCAGAGATTCCTTTTAAGTGAAATTACTTTCTTTTAACTAGAAACAAATTCCCTTTCTTCTACCATTCATCAGTAACACTTAACGAAGAAAATAAGCTAATAATTTATTGTATTTATTTTATAATGTGCTTATTATGTCACTTACATTCATCAAAACTAAACCTTTATATGATAATTTGATTTGTTCTGATTTTTGACACTGCACCTATGTAATCAAGTAGTAGTAGAATAGTGGTCATGCAAGACTTGCTGACAGAATTGGTCACTTGGGAAGCTGAAATGCTGTCCATGTGTATAACTGTAAATGTGGCTGTACGCTTATTTACAGATGAGAACTCATATTGCATGGCATTAATGAACCACCTAAATCAAAAAAGAAGTGGTCATGAGATTCTTTAATTATTGCTTTCTGTGTTAAGATATATAAATATTTAATATTTAATACAGAAATCTATGAAAAAGTTATATAAGTTCTATTATGTGAGGATGTTATTGTTGACAAAGTAATCGACAATTTCAGATTTTTTTTTAATGAAACATGTTTTAAAGTCAAATTTTTATTTTCCAAGCTTTATCAATGTACTTATTATTTTGAGTCCATGATTCTATCCAAACAAATGACATTTTGATAATATTAGTCAGAGATATATGTCAGATAATCATAAAAAAAATAAGACAATTTTACTTAAAGTTGGAGAGTAAACATCACTATGTTTAGATTTAAGTTATGTCATTTCAGAGAACTTACTGTTCAGAAAATAAATAAAAATCAGACAGGTATATCCCTCCACTTTGTACAATGGGCATTTCTTAACTTTCCAGTCATTGGGTTAGTGGGTGAATACTCGAAGCAATTTAATAAAGGCAGTTTCTGGTCACTGCTATATTTCTATGAAAATTAAACTTTTCAGAGTTATAGTTAATGCATTTTAAGGGAGTAAAGAATATATTTAAAACCTTTTCTGATACTTTAATAAATTAATCAGGATTCCTGAGCCATTATAGCTTGTCAGCACTCAATTTTGCATAATTTTTCAGATTCCATAAATTCATAAAAGAATGGTTTATCTTAATCATTAGTCATATAATATGACTGATATTTTTGTTTCATTACCATTATTAAAAATATAATGTCCAAATTCTATAAAATCATATGATTTGGAAACAAAAGATATGTTTTTTAAATGGATTTTCTTATTTTTCTGTCTGTCTGTGAGCATGTCTATGTGGGTATACACACAAGTGTGTGCATGTGTGCCGAAGACCGAGGCTAAAGTTAGGTGTTCTTCTCCCTCCATTATTTGGACAGAGCCACATTGAACCCAGAGCATACCTACCCATTGTTTACTTTATCTAGCTACATTATGGTAGGGAGCCACTGCTATTGTATCTCAAGATCTAGGATGATAGGTGGGCCACCACACATCCCTGGTTTTTATTTGGTGCTGAGGAGTGAGAAAGAGAGAGAGTATGTGTTTGTGTATGTGTTACATGCACATGAGTATGTAGGTGTGTACACATGGGCATATGCATGCAGATCTAAAGAACATCAGAATTCTGCCTCTTTAGTCTTCTTATTCCTAAGAAAAAGTCTTTGACTGAATCTGAAGCTTATCTTTCAGCTAAACCGATGGGTGAAAAATCTCCCACACTCTCTCTAACTCTACCCCACAATGCTAGGGATACAGGCACGGACAACCTTTCTCAGTTTTTAATTTTGATACAAGTAAAAAGTACTAAAAATTTTTCTATGTATCTTCTTCAAGTTTGTATCCTGTTCATCTTAAACTGAATACCTAGGACAGTGTTTTGAGCGTACACGTGAGGGAGAACAGCGCACAGCTGAGAGGGATGTGATTTCTCAGTTGAGCATTATAGGGTAGATAGAGAATCAGACATTCTAGGGCAGCCTGCATTTAAGGTAGTGAGAGCTACATTGTTGGCTGCAGAACTCCTAACCATCTTCAACTTCTTAGTAGGCTATACCAAGCTAATTTCTGAGATCCATATATTGATGGCATGTTACACCTCTCTGTTCTCATAGAGGACTTGTACTAGTGAATCAATAACAGGTTAGTAAAAATCTTAAATATTGGGTTGAAGAGATGGCTCAGCAGTTAAGAGCACCGACTGTTCTTCCAAATGCCTGAGTTCAAATTCCAGAAACCATATGGTGGTACACAACAATCCATCATGAGATCTGACAAACTTTTCTGAAGTGTCTGAAGACAGCTGCAGTGGACTTACGTATAATAAATAAATCTTTAAAAAACTTAAATAGTCATTTCATAGTAATAATTTTCTAATATCTTTCTTGATGTGATTAATATCTTTGCAGAAAATTGTGTATATATACATGTATATATATAAATACAATAAAGATTTGAAAAATTAATCTCACAAGACACAGAGAATGTGATTAGTGACCAGGTGACTATGTTAGTGATTATTTTGTTTTCATTGAAAATTTTAATTTCTGTGAGAATGGATGCTTTGTATTTTCATGTTTTTTAGTCTTGAAAGAAGATATTTATCAAGGCATATACACACTTTGATTTTCATCTTTAAAGGAATAAGTGTTGTTGGCATCTAGTAGACAAAAGCCTGAGCTGCTTAGCTGTGTCCTGTCAGTTAACATGCAATGCAGAGTGTATCTCTTCTAAAGAGAATTGTCCAAATGCCATGACCAAGAGAGACAAGGCAGAGAAAGACTGCTGTCAATGAATACCAGAAAACACTTTTGAGTGTGTCTGTTGCAAGAGAATACATGAGATAATCAGACTACTTGAAGTTATTAAAGTCTGAAAGAGGAAAAATATACTAAAAGCTCCAGTGTATGCTTAGAAAATTACCACTGCAAAAATGGAGCTCTTATATTAATTGAATTAAAATACTAAATATTGACATTATATATATAGATATATATGGTATACATACCATATATATATATATAGGTATATATGGTAAAACATATTATTATCATGTATATCACACTGTTGTAAATAATGCTTACTATAAACTTCCTCATACATTTTATCTGCATTTGAATTCAGGAATGAAGTCACAGAAAGGCTACAATAAAATAAATTATTTATTTTCTCTCTTTCTAATTCATAGTCTAGTTAATAGGTACGTCTTTAAAATTTTCCTTCTCCTTAATTAATTTTCCTAAATCTATTATATTTAATTGGGTGAGTGATTGTTTAACAAAAATTTTGATATTGATAGTAACTGCTAAATTGTATTGCTATGCAAATAATAAAAACTAGGAGTTTTGGCTGGATATTTTATGGATTAGTTGTGTAGATTTACAGGGAAGAATACTGTTGTACTCAGAGGCAGAAGATAATCTGAGGCTACAGAGAAGCTAACAGAATCTCCACAATACTTGAAGATGTCTGTTGCTTCCTTATGTGTATTTTCTCATGTAATATCCGGCCTTAGGAGTAGAGAGCATAACTAAATCACTGGGCATAGTTTATAGTTTGATACAAAATAACTATGTCTACATTTTTCTTTCTGAAATACACTTTACCCTTTTGGATTCATATTTTCCTCCACTAAATAATAAACATAAGTAGACACTAATGACTATGTGAATTTTCTCCACTATTTTTATTCTCATATCTTGATTATTCTCCCTTAAGCCCTTCATCTCTCATGAAAATGACCCATGTCCTCAACATCTAATCTCAAAATCTAGTGTTTATTCATTTTCATAGGGGTAATAAACTGACAGTGGATATTTACTGGAAGGCTGTACCTAGGGGCATTCCCCTTTCTTTTATTTAGGTGTTCCTGTCATATTAATATGTCAACTATTGCAAGACACAAAATCCTGGGTACTGTTGGAGGAATTTTCACAATATCACCTCAGCTTATTTTTGAATGTACCAATTAATGCATGAAC
Organism: Montemys delectorum; assembly: GCA_019843815.1. Classification (NCBI taxonomy): domain Eukaryota; kingdom Metazoa; phylum Chordata; class Mammalia; order Rodentia; family Muridae; genus Montemys; species Montemys delectorum. The sequence continues at coordinate 20,231 of JADRCD010201619.1, forward strand.
TAGGACCACTTCTGAAAGATTCAGGATTAAATTGTATTTAATCATTTTTGCTTTATGGAGACACACATATCTTGAACATCCTGCTGGGAAGACTTAATGAGGCTTGTTCTTCTTCTTGTCTTTTTTTGTCCTCCATCTTTAATTCTAGATGCAGCAGTGAGATCCAGGTCTTATGCAGAAAGAAATCCTAATTTCATTTTCAGAGCACTGAAGTTTACAGTGACCTTTATGCATTTTGCATTCTTTCCTCAAATCCAAGCTACCATATTCAGGATAACTCTTTTTAGCTGCAAGAAGGAAAGGATGACTAGAATTAGGAATCAATGTATGGCATAGCCATAAGGAGATTATTCTAGAGACAAAAGAATATAGGATGGCCACTGTCAAATGCTGGGGACAGTTTAAGTAAATTTGCTGTCACCTAATATAAAGAATATCTCAGAAAGTATACTGGGACTAAATAGTTGTCCAGAAGTGACTGGGTAGCCATGGCTCAAGATTAGTTCCTGAAGACAATGGAAAGACAGGATTTATACTGTCTGGCCTTCTTTCTGACACTGTTCATAGAATTAGGAACGCCCATTTTTGCTCTCATAAATAATCAACCTGAATCCTGGGCCTTCATTAGTTATTACTAACACTTTCATTGCAGTTTAACTTTATCTTTCAAAATATTAAGAATTAGGCAATGCTAAACAAGTTATACAAATGATCACAACTTTCCTGGACATTCCTCTCCCAAAATATATTTGTTAAATTATATCTATATATAACAGAAGCATTGATCAAAGGGAAAAGAGGAAAAAAAGAGAGAGGGAGAAAAAGAGGGAGAAGGGAAAGGATGGTTTAGAATTTGCATTCATTTTGGGATTTTACATGGTTTTGAAAGTTACCATACCACTTCTGAAATAATAGTTGCATAAAAAGATATTCTTCAAATTTTTGTTTGTTAATATTGATAATGAATAAATCTGCATAGGGGCCGAATCCACCCTGCCACCACTTTCTTATGGTGTGATTCCATTTACACACAATTAATTAGACATTGTATATAAATGTATTTTAGTGAGAATTGAGCTTATAGGCTGCATAAAAGCTGAAATACCTACTTACTTTATTTCTTTGGACAAAGGAAGTTTACTAACACTGACTTTTGGTTGCTTTTGAATCAGAAAATAAAAGAGTAATTGAAGAATTTGTAATTGGAGCCATGAGGAGTTTCTACAAATATTGTTATTCTGCTATGGTTAACACTGTCATGTTCTTGTCTAGAATTATGAAACTGGAAATGTACTACAATATAATATCCTAATATGATAAAGAATTTTTTTAAATTGTATATGAATCTATAGCAATATAAAGTATAAGCCAGAACAGAATGATTCCCAAAATAATTCCATCATCTACAACTTCTTTTTATATTAATTAATTAATTAATTAATTTATGTTACCATAAATGTTTTGGAAGGATTAGGAAAAAACACAATGTGTTCTCTTCAATACAAAAATATGTTGTCCTATATTTGTAGCATACATAGGATTTTTTTTAACTGCCCATTGATAATAAAACAATTTCCAATTTGTCAGAAAATGATGAAAAATGGGGCAACAAAAAAGTATTCCATTTCTAGTGTCTAGAAAATGCAAAAGAAAGCTATTATGCAAATGGAAACTCACTCTATAGAAATTTTTGTTTTGTTTTGTTTTGTTTTGTTTTGTTTTGTTTGAAACAGGGTTTCTCTGTATAGCCCTGGCTGTCCTGGAGCTCACTCTGTAGACCATGCTGGCCTCGAACTCAGAAATCCGCTTGCCTCTGCCTCCCAAGTGCTAGGGTTAAAGGCGAGCACCATCACGCCCAGCTTTATTTTTCTCTTCTTTTTTTTTTTTTTTTTTTTTTAATCTATAGAAATTTTAAGGACATTAGTTAGTGATAACATAATGGTGGCATGGGGTTATACAAAAAGGAAGGCAGTTGGGATGTCAGTGGATATGGTGGGCAGACCATAAGTTACCAGGAGGAATAGAAAGGGAATCAAAATATGTTTTATGCAATATTATATTAAAATTAGAAAATTAAAGAAAATAATCTACAAAATTTTAAGAGTGGCATACATGACATTCTATATATTTAAAAATTTATTTATTGTTATATTTATGTTTGTCCCTAGAATAGTTTATGTTCACCATATACATGAAGGTTCATATAAAGGCCAGAGAGATCATTAGATCCCCAAGAGTTGAGGTTGTAGGTGGAATGCAAATCCTACTGTAAGTGCTGGGAACTGTGGGCTTTTATACACAAGACATTCTGTTAGAACTGTCAGTACTCTTAAGCGCTCAGCCATCTATCCAGCTCTGGTGATACATTTTTATTTATTTTAGTTCTATTTCCATAGATTGGTGAGCTATAAACTGAAAATAAGCCTATTAATTGTCAGTAAAATTATATTATACTTGATGTTAAAAAGAAAATAGCATTCAGACATAGTAATAATAACTGCTTTTCAAGTATTTTTGTCTGTAATAATGAGTTCTCCATAGGTTTAGTTCATGTATAATTTTAAAGAAACATACCTTTCTTTTGAAAGTAAAAGAAATAATACATAGGAGGATTGACAAACAATATAATTTATGTCACTCTATGATCTAAATGATTTATAATTTCCAAGATTGTATTGAGTGTTCATTTTTCACTTTGTTGAAGGAACAGATAAGTAACTAGCTATTAGTGATGGTACCTGAAGAGGTATAATTTAAAGAAGATAAAGTCTTGAAATATGTTTATATAATAAATTACTGCAGACAAAATAGAAAAACAATCTCATATGTTTTGGAGGCCATATGAAAGCTATGGTACGTAATGAAAACATCCTACAATGAATGAATGAATGATTGTGTGATTAATTCATTAATATAAATAAATAATTGAAAATGAGTATTTTTATTTTGCATTTGTGAGGTTAATGCATGTGTATCACTTCATAGGATGACCAACATTTTACTTCATTTCTGATGGGAAGGGATATTTCATGCAGTAAAATTTTCATCTAAATGTACTAGGTGATCATTACAAGAAATACTTTAAGCTCTAGTTAGAAGATTATCATATGAATGACATTAGGAATTATGTGTTTGTGTAGAACTTTGGATCAGGTTGGAGAAATTATAGTGAGAAGAAATAAAGGACAATGCAACTTACTGTCAAAACAAACAAAGACAAACAAATAAAAGACCAACAAGGGCCATAATTAGCTTGTAATTTTGAGAAAGGAATGCTACAAAAGACTTCATTAATTGTCTATTATTGTAGAGTACAGTGAAACAGAAGTAAATATTCTAATACCGAGCTATTTAAGCCTTGTTGTTGATAATGCCCAACAATAGTTTTTCCCAACAAGGTATGGGGTGATTATACTTACTTTCATTTTAAACTTTGTAATCATTTTAGATTTTAACATATTAGAATATGAACCCAGTGGAATCCAATCCTACTATGTGTTATAACCTTCATATGTATAATAATATCCATGAGCACAAACATCAGTAAATAAGAAGTATTAACACAATTTTATTGACTAAACAATATTTTATTCTTGTCTTACCAGGTTTCTTCCTAGTAACTCTTATAGGAGCAACTCAAGAATAGTATAGTAAATCCAGTATAATAGTATTCATATTCGTCCAGTGTTTTATAAATTTAACAAACAGCAACTAATGTCCCCCCAACTCCATTACTACAAGTACTCCCTACAAATGTTTCCATAGTACCTGTTAATATTGTGGCCCAAAAGAGCAGAATAAAGAAAAGGAGATGAAACTTCATGGTACAGTTTCTTGGGCAAGAAGTGGCAATGGATCTTCTTTTGAAAGTCAGTTAGTTTTGTAGTCAGGAAACAATGACCACTTCTATTTAAAGCACCTTTAACTACTGAAGCTTGCAAAAACCAAAATTATTTGTCTGTGTGGGTGATTCCTTCCATTTTCAAAGAACATGGTCATAAAACTATTCCTAATGAATTTCCTTAAGAAAGCAAAGCCTAATTAGATTAATTTTAATGGAACTTCTCAGTAACCAACCTTTTTTTGGATTATTTGAAAAACAAATGATCGTTTAAAATGACTGTTAAAATAGGAATGTTAAAAACTAAATTACGTGACCTTATGTATAAATGTGTTGAGCTAACTGTTCAAATGGAGCTGTTATTGTTGTCATCCAGGGTTGACTTTCAGCATGTTAGAGCTGAGAAAGCAGTTGAATTCTCATGTTTCACAGAGTAAAATAACTAGAGGCTCAGAAACCAAGTGCTTTGTTTCTTTTCTAAAATACAATCATTTACATGTAACATAACCAAGTATTCCCTATTCACTGGTGATTGTAGGGAAGATATGCACACATTTTGTTGATAATTAGTTAATTATTTAACACATATGTCAAACATCAAAATCAAATACTTTACATCATCCTTTTTATGGACCTGAAAGTGATGTCAGATTCAATCTGCATGCTTATTTTACATAGAGTAAAAGAAGTTTCTGGGATTTGACCCAGCTTACAGAAGCTGATATTACTGTAAAAAGAAAGCTATCAAGTCTACTACCACAGGGTCAGGTTAAAAAACAAAACAACAACAACAAAACAGAAAACAAACAAACAAAAAACTCTGGGACTATGGTTCCTAACTTTTACCTACATAATAATTTCCAAGATGGCTTGTTCAATCAAGACTTGATTTCTGATGTGGAAGGTTTTAAATGTAGGTTCAGAATTTTCACTTCAAATGTGACCCAGAATTGTCGCCACTACTTTAAGCAACAGTATATTGCTCTGGCAAATATGATTTATTTGTTCCATACAAATAGTAAATATGATAGAAAAATAGTACAGATTCATAAAGATTATATGGGGCTGTTTGAGATTTTTATGAAGATTATATGGGGCTGGTTTGAGATTTCCATCCTACATTTTCACCACAGGAGACAAAGGGAAAACAAAGATAAATGAACTTATAGACTTGGTGATGTTGTGCATATCAAGTGTTTCATACTATAACATAATAATGGAAACTGTGGAGTTAAGTCAAAGTCAAAGAAGGGATTCAAGTCCCAAGACAGAATATTTCCTTCCTAAGAAATTCATCATGTTGAACAGGACAAGTTCATTGCTATTTTATTATGTAACACTTAATAAATGGATATTATAGGGCATTAACATTTAGAATTCAATAATTAATTTCTAATTTCATTAATTACAAGATACACAGGACACCATGGAAGCATTTCTATGATTATTCATGATCCTTATAACTTTGTATTTATTTGAAGAAGTAGATATTTATTATCTTTATAGCTTTCCACTGTCTAGAGAAAACCTTCACCAAGATGAGCCAGGGACCTTTTGGGGTTTGGAGCTGAAGTGGGACATAGCATTGGACAAAGACCAAAAGACTGCTAATCTCTGGCATTGTACCATGCATTTTATGAAAGTCCACTGTATTTCTTATTCTTCAGCCTTTACTTACTATTATGAAAAGTGGCACATTCTATCTTCTTTATTGATTATTTTATTTATTTACATTTGAAATGTTATTCCCCCTTCTCTGTTTCCCCTCCACAAACCCTCTACCCCATCCTTCCTACGCCCTGCTTCTATAAGGATCTTTCTCCTGCCCTCACACCCACTCCTGCCTCACTGACCTAGCATTCCCCTGTGCTGGGGCATAGAGCTTCCACAGGACCATGAGCCTCCCCTCCATTGATACCAGATAAGTCAGTCCTCTGCTACATATTCAGCTGGAGCCATGGGTCTGTCCATGTGTACTCTTTTTATTTATTTATTTATTTATTTATTTATTTATTTATTTATTTATTTATTTATTTTTGGTGGTTTAATCGCTGGGAGATCTGGAGGGGGCAGTCTGATTGGTTGATATTGTTTTTCTTCCTATGGGGTTGCAAACCCCTTTAGCTCCTTCAGTTCTTCCTCTAGCTCCTCCATTGCGGTCTCCATGCTCAGTGTGATGGTTGGCTGCGAGCAACACCATCTGTACTGGTTAGGCTTTGGCAGAGCCTCTCAGGGGGCAGCTATATCAGGCTGCTGTCAGCAAAAGCTTCTTGGTATAAGCAATAGTGCCTGGGTTTGGTGTGTGCAAATGGGATAGATCCCTAGGGTAGGGCCATCTCTGGATGGCCTTTCCTTTAGTCTCTGCTCCACTCTTTGTCCCTATATTCCCTTTTGACAGGAGCAATGTTGGATTATTGTTTTTGAGATGGGGGTGGGGGTTGGCCCTATCCCTCAACTGGGGACAGTGCCTAACCACTGAATATGGTCTTTATAGGTTCTATCTCTCCTTTGTTGGGCATTTCGGCTAATGGCATCCCTGTTGGGTCCTGGAAATCTCTTGATTCCCTGTGACATCTGAAAGTGCTAGAACAAAAAGAAGTAAATACACCCAAGAGGAGTAGATGGCAGGAAATAATCAAACTCAGAGCTGAAATTAACAAAGTAGATACAAAAAGAACTATGCAAAGAATCAAGAAAACCAAGATCTGGTTCTTTGAGAAAATCAACAAGATAGATAAACCCTTAGCCAGACTAACCAGAGGGCACAGAGACAGTATCTAAATTAACAAAATCATAATTGAAAAGGGGAACATAATATCAGAAACCGAGGAAATTTTAAAAAAAATCATCAGATCCTACTACAAAAGCCTATATCAACAAAACTGGAAAATCAAGATAAAATGGATGGTTTTCTAGACAGATACCAGTACCAAAATTAAATCAGGAGCAGATAAACCATCTAAACAGCCCCATAACCCCTAAGGAAATAGAAGCAGTCATTAAAAGACTCCCAACCAAAAAAAAAAAAAAAAAAGTCCAGGACCAGATGGGTTTAGTGCAGAATGCTATTAGACCTTCAATGAAGACCTACTACCAATACTTTTCAAACTATTCTACAAAATAGAAACAGAAGGAACACTACTCAATTCATTCTATGAAGCCACAATTATGCCAATACCTAAATCACACAGGCCTAACAACAAAAAAGAACTTCAGACCAATTTCCCCTATGAAAATCGATGCAAAAATACTCAATAAAATTCTCAGAAATCGAATCCAAGAACACATCAAAATGATCATTTACCATGATTAAGTAAGCTTCATTCCAGGGATGCAGAGATGGTTCAATAAACCAATATCCATCAACTTAATCAACTATGTAAACAAACACAAAGGAAAAAAATTCTATTCTTGATTCTAACTTTATTATACCTTTTAAGCAAAACAACTAAAACCATTCCATAAAACTTTTATTTTGAGATTCTTTGAATCAAATCAGGACTTCTATAAAATCATTAAGTTATCTAAATAATAATAATTCATGAAAGCTCATTTTTATGCTGATCTGCATGAAATTTGCTCAATAGTGTTGGCTAATGTCCAGGAATCCTGAGGTTATGTAATAGTGACAGCAAAGGCATATCAGCTGCAAGAAGCAATCCAGATTTGAGTTCTCTAGACTTGCCTTTCAGAGCTCATCCACTGTCAGCCTTGCAAAGATGGTGGGCCACCTCCAGGAAGGCCACCTGGTAGCCATGGGCTCTCCTAGATAGCTCCTGACAAAGAAGCCTTTTAGGTCCTATGCACAGGCTACTTACTGTCTGTGGTCAGGTTTCTTTAGACAGGCAGGCTTGGTGATCTGACCAGTAGGTGGGGAATCCTGACAAGTAGGTAAATGAAGTTGAGTATAGATCCTGATTATCCTGATAAGAATACTAACTGGATTCTAGGGAAAGTCTAGAGGCTTTCTCAGAGGAGAAAGTGAGCAGGTAATGAGAGAGGAGTTTGTGAGGGTGGGGCTGGGAAGAGAAGAGGGACAGGTCTGAGATCAGGATGTAAAGTGAATAAATAAATAGATTAATAAAAAAAAAGGCAACCTGTAAGATCAAGTCTACAAAGGCTAACTGTTACCAAGGAAGTATTTGTCTCTCTGTTCATCAGGCTTGGTCATAGGGATAGGTGCCTGCACCTTAGACAGAACTACCTTCAGTTCCAACAAGGAGAGTCCTAGATTTTAAGTCTATGACAGCCTGTAGATTCTCATGAATCTTTTTGAAGCCATGTTCACTGTATATAAGCCTTCAATATTCGCAAGCAAATTTAGAACATATTCCTTGGGTTATGGGTTCAGGCCTAAAGTCTGGGATCTGGGTTCTGACCTAATGTATACTAGTCTATGGCACCGATACTGCTGATATTGCCATAAAGAAGGCTCAACTACACCATATGCTTTGTAGCAGTGGAATCAGGCTCTATGGTCTAATACTCTAATGGTAGATACTTCAGAATGCAAAGACACCTGGGATACATAAGTCTAGTGAGGGGGGTGGGCTAACTATGTAGGGGTTGGACAATATCTGAGATATTTCTAATCAGTAAAACACGACAGTGGGGTAAACACAGACACAGATTCTGTTTGTCCTCAGTGCCTGGGGTTGTTTGATGGGAACTTGAGGCAGACTATCTCTGGAGGCTCAATCTTTTGATATTCTGGAATCTAGGGAAGGAGTGGGATTATAGGGCATTGGCTGAGTACAGGAATTACCATCACAGGCCCAGCGCTTGGATAGGAGACAAGGCTCAGTGGTCAGTGCTCATATCTTTCCTCGCCACCTACACACAGAATATCTTCCTCCACCTTGTGTTACCTGGTGGTAAGAAAGAATGAGAGAGATGAAAATAAAACTCCTTGTTTCATTTTCAAGACATTTGTTTTTGCCCCAGCATGGTGTCCCCATGCTGCAGTTTCTCATTCCGTATGCTTTAGCCTTCTGAATGGGCTTTGTCTGTACATAGGTACTAACATTAATGCTTTTCTAGGTGGGGTTCACACTGAGAATGTCCTAGTCCCCCATCTTGCTGCTGCCTATTGAAAAAACCAAATGAGTTATCATTTAATATAAATCTTTCATTATTAAACTTTCCTCTCAGCTCATTTTAATTACAAGGCTTTGAATTAATGAGAAAATTTTAATTATATTTTAGTATAAAATATGCATCTGTTATCTAAAGAGGCTAGATATCGATAGTGGTCATTGACAACTTAGACATATATTGGTACCTGGGACACTCACAAAGAGACTATGGATGCTAGACACTCTGATTAAAGGGGCTGGAGATGTAGCTATGTTGAGGACACACTACCTAGAATGCACAAGACTTCTAGGTTTGATGATTAAAAGGGACATGATGGCAGTTACCTGTAATTGCAGTACTTTGGAGTTGGAGAGAGGAGGATCAGAAATTCAAAGCCATCCTTGACTACATTTGCATTTGTAAACCTAAATTATAAGAGATTGTGTTTTGGAAAGAAATTGCAATCAGAACATTTGACCTCATGATAAATATGATAGTGTGTACTGAGCCTTTATCAAATAAGTAGATGCTATTCTGATTTTTGAATAAAATTTGTCCACTTTAAAGCTAAAAATGTGAATGGGGACTGGAGAAGAGAATATTCATGGGTTTTCCATTTCAAATGACAGTTATGAGCATATATCCTTGTCCACATTACTGCTTTGGTTTTGTTTCTATATTCCAAAGTCTTGTCAAAGATTGTGGAAGTGTGAACTGTTTTCATGGGTACATTTTCAAACTTCTGAAGACATCCTGTTGTCAATGATCTCAAAAGAGGTGGTAATAAGTAGTTGCATGTTCACTGTGAATCAGGAAATTACATTCAGAGATATGAAAATTTGCTTCCATAAATAAGAACACTGAGGCAAGTGTCTTTATTTTGTGGCTTTATATATTGTGTGAGTGACTATTTAAAAACATGAAGCTGAGGCTAGTGCAAGGGCTTAGAGCTTTAGACACTTACTGCTCTTTCAGAGGACCCAAGTTCAGTCCCCATACCAACATGGCAGCTCATAGCTCTGCAACTAAAGTTCCAGGTAATCTGATGTCCTTTTCTAACTGCCTCAGGCATTGGACACACAGGTATTGCATGCATATATAGGCATGTAGGAAAAATTCAAACCCAGAAAAGTTAGTACATATTATAAATATGAGTGTAATTACTTTTCCACATTAAAATTTATTTCAATTATTAAATGAATGAGTTAGATACTAAGACTATTTTACATAAGCACTGGCTTTTGTCAGGAGATAATCCAGGAGGAAATACAATTGCTGGCCTTTAAAATCATTATTATAACAATAAAAATTATGAATATTTGTCTATCTAACAAAGAAATATTTCAGAATAAAGGCAATTTCATTAGAATATGAACTTTATCGAAAATGTAAAAAAACATTTTCTTCTTTAACTGCTTGATTTAAAAACTGTCTGAAGAAAAGGTGAGCTGTAATGGGGAGATAGCGCAAGTGGGGAATACTACTGACTTGCTTTATGGAAAGCACTTATTTCAATATGAGCAGATGTCTTGGTGAACTAGAGAAAGCAGAAAGGTTAGACTGGAGATGAGTGAATGAGTTTAAGCTTCATTGAATTCAAGAAAATTTCAAATATGGCAAGGATTTCTACCTGACTTATTTTCTGTTATAAGTACTACAATCCTGGGGATAAATGATTTCTGATCCTAATCTTATCTCATCACATTTTTTCTAATTTATTATGCAAAATTCAGTCAAATTCTAAATATATTTATGCATCAATTAGATCAGAATAACATTGGTTTTGTCTTACAATGTTCATGTATTTCATTATTCAAATTAGATTACAGCTGTTAACAGTGTACCATGCTTAAAAAAATCATTTCAGTATTTTCTCTGCCTAGGAAGTGTAAGCAAATATGAAGTGTCATGTTATAGTTATATTAATGTAATGATTCTGCATCAGTGACATTAACTTAAGAAATTCTGATTCCCTGATGTTTAAAGTTGATTCATATGAAAATTATATTAATATTATCTGCTGGTTGACAGACACAAAAGGTGGAAAAAGGAAAACAAAAGAGAAGAAAGCATGAATCTCCCTTTTGAGTGATGTTATACAAAAGAGCAGGTACTGGCCTTCTGCCTTGAATTTAGGAGAAATAACTGCTATGCTTGGTTGAATAGTGGCTAAGTTTATAGAACTAAAGGGAGCTGATAATGTCCAGACAAATATGCCATCTGCCAAATTCTCTTGCTACTTCATTCCATAAGAAATTATGCAAATTACATAAATATGAATATAAATTGAAAAGTTAAAAGCTTAACAAAAATATTTTAATATTCTAGAAGTTGACTTTTTTCAGGACAGGCTTTCTCTGTGTAGCTCTGGCTGTCCTGGAACTCATTCTGTACACCAGGCTAGCATGTGCTACCATGGCTGACTGTTTTCTGCTTATTCACATTTATAATTTTAAAGTCCTCTGTGTAGACTATGGATCCCAATGCAGTAGTCAAGCCAAGTACTGTTTCAGAAGGAAAGCCTTGAGGATCTACTGAGTCCAATGTGTACTCAGAAATTAAAGCAAGAAAAATATGCTGAAAAAAAAAAAAGAGTTCTCATTTCATTTTCTCTCGCCTTACACTGCCTAGCTCTGGCATCCAGAACAATCAATACAGTCATTGATTTGGTAATTTGAATATTTATAGTTATTAGAAACCTCACCACCTTGGATTATATCACTGTACAAAATGCAGTTGCTAAACCCTAGCCACTGAATGAGGATAGTTGTATGTTTTGGACCACTTACATTGTTATTTTTAAAATACAAATTTGCAAATTAATTCTACCATCTTCTCTAACAGATTATTTTTAACATTTACCATTTAAATGAGACTTTTTTTCATCCAAACACAATTTAGTTGGGAAAAGGGAGGAAATAGAGACAGCGCATAAAGACAAATTATCCTTAATTACTTATATTCACTAAACCAAGGTATATAATCCCTTGGCATTTTTTACTGAATATATACTAAGACTATAACTTTACATAAAGAAAACATGCCTCTGCAGTTACTAGCATTGACTATTATGCTAGAGGACTAGGGTTTAATAGAAAGCACTCAAATTATGATTCACAATCATATATCACTCCTGTTCTAGGAGATCTAATAACTTCTTCTGTTTTTAGCAGGTACTACATGCTCTGTGCACAGACAAGTATGCAGGCAAGACATCTATACACATATGATAAAGTAAATAAATCTTTTTATGAATATATAGAAGATTGTTAAGTATTCTTTTGAGAATTCTAACATAATTTCAGTTTTCATTACAAGAAATATCAGCTCCATGAGGATGTAAATTCATAAGTCATTTGTCCTTTCTTCTTCGTCACTTAATTTTCTAAAATTAATTAGAAAATATAATTCAGAATATATATATATGAAAATATTTAATTAAAATTGTCCATGTTGTGAGTTTCATACCCTGAGACCTCTGAAAATATAGTACACGACAAAAAGCAGTGTTGTGGCATACCTCAGTGATAGGGTGCTTACTCAGCATTTAAGAGTTATGTCATTTGGTCTCTCGCTTCATCAGGTGGAGGCCAAGAAAGAAGAAAAGAGAAAAATTAAACTTATGTAAATAACAAACATTGCAGATTTAAAAATAAATGTGACTCTAAATCATAGACTAGCTTGAACTGGAATTGTACCAACATATACTTTTGGTATGTGGTGTATCTCCAATATGTTTTCTCATGCTTTTTGTTTACTTATTTTTGAATACTTATGTAACTATGTAATCATTGCCTACATTAATTTTCTATGATGGGTGTTCCTAATTATATTAGAACAGATAATGGAACTAGCTATTACAGTCAGGCATTTGAGATGTTTTGTTAACAATTTAATGTTGCCCATATTACTAGGATTTCTTAATTTTCTCAGAGACAAATAATTGTTGAACGTGCACATTCACACTCTGAAAAGTTTGGCTTTTAAAGAGAAAGGGGAGAGTTGTATCCCTGTGCACATTATTTAAATCATGCTTCTTATTTTTAAAAAATTTTAAAATTGGATGCCAAGGATGGCACCCTACAACCAGGCATAATTATGCCTAGGTGCAATGGAATAATCCTTTTTTAATGGAGCCTATAAAAGGCCCAGATGTTTTAATCACAGAAGCGATTGAGAAGAGGGTGTATTTATGTTTTTTTTCCACAGAATACAGAATCCGTCGTCTAGATCCCAGAAAGACTGGTCCAACCAGCCCTACCTCTCCTGCTCACAAAGACTCGCTGAGAAGAGGAGGGAAAAGAATGAGATTAGTAGACATCCACCACAGACTGCAACAACCAGAACTGCTTACACTACTACTGTTTAGCCAGATTTGTTTGGACTTACTGCTGCTAACATGATTTTTTTTTTAAAGGAACTCAAAGCTCAAACTAGCTCCCCTATAGCTTGCATCTATTATTCATGTACTATGTTGTTTGTAAGTTAGGTTAGCCACTAACTCTCTTACCTCATTTCAAAAGATGAAGGCTTATTTGCAGGGAGTGTGGAAGGATACAGATATTTCTGATGATATAGAATAATTAAAAGCAGAAATTTCAAATATTAGCAAAAGTCATTGGGATACTTGGAACACTGATGAATTGGCCAGTGATTTAAAAAATAATCTAAATGCATTGAATCCCTTGAACTGGGTTCAATATATAATCTTGCTTGCTATTATTAATTGACATTTTAGATACCTAGCCATGATGGGGCAGGACATCTAGAACTTCGTCTAAAAAATAATTAAAAAGGTGAAATGCCACACCCACTCCAGTGAAGTCTTGTAACTAGCTCAAAAGCTTGGCTACAGACCAGAGGAGAAAAAACTTCAAGGGAAATCAGTCTCTTGGAGTTAATTTGTGGCATTCCCTCACTCAGAAGTAGCCCAGATATGTCCTTGCAAACTTGCATGCTAGGTGTCCACCGAGATATGATTTACTATAGCTAAACAAAATTGGACATTGCTCTCTGACCTTTACCAATGTTCCAACATCTTCTCCAAACCCTGGCTTGGAATTTCGTAAAGACTATAACCCATCCAGACTAATTGCCTCCTGAATTGTTAGGGAGATAGTGAAGGGGGTAGGGCATTGAAGCTTACAGAATGGGAGACTTATCCCAGGGCAAGGTCACGTAGAATCCTCATTTTCAGTCACATATGGCAGGTGAGTCACTCCTAGGAATTAGCAAGAATGAGACTCCCAGGGACATGTCTCTACTAGCCCAGAAGATTAGAGTAGGGAGCATTTTACTAAGGATGGGTGAGATCCTGAACTGGGTAAGTGTGTAGATGTGTGTGAGACAGTGTGAAGCAGAGAGCATTTAGAAATTCGAGATTTGAGATTTGAGATTCGAACTTCGAGCTTCAAGCCTCATTAGGTCTGCAGCCCTCCCCCACCTCCCTGTCCCCCAGGCCCAGAGCGCTCGGGCCTGGGGGGTGCTGCACCAGTCCAAAAGTGGTGGCTGATTTAGACCCAGTGTGTTTCAGGTGGCCTCAGAGATACCTCGACTGTTGAGCTGCCAGATTTTTCTTTTCTCTTTTGTAATTACTGTAAAAGTCTGATACCATTTTTGAGAAATACATTCAGATTCAGCACCTCCCTGTATTGTTTCTGTTTGTCATTTATTCACCAACACTTTATTTACCTGTACCAGGACCCTGTTCCCCCAAGGGTTGAGGGAGGCCCAGACTGGCTGGCCCAAAGCAGGATACAAGTTCAAATATTAAAGGTTATGAAACCTGTAACACTCATCTAATCTCATATAACTTGCAAATGAGAAAATAAAGAACAAAGAAACTTCAACAGATGTGGTACAGTTTGGAGGACAAAAAAATGGATTTTCAACAAGAAACAATCAAGGAAAATCAATTAGAAAGCAATTCAAGGTGATAGAAATTTCTGAAAAGTGTTACAGAAGAGAGTTGGGGTCAGGAAATCTTGAAACCATGTTACTTCTCAATAACCTCCATATTAGAAACTATTCTCACACCATATAATGTGAAATTTCTGAGGCTGAAATCCCAAGGACATTCTGTGATATCAAGCACCGAAACCCATTTAATTAAAGACAGAGAGTTCAGAGCAGCATGTAACATTTCAACCCAACCACATGGCTACTTGAGAAGAGCTGTTCATTAAAATGTCACATTTCCTTTGATCCAAATCTATGCTTTACTGATCTTCTTAGTACAGGTCGTTGTTACTTTAGTGATAAAAGTTTATTACATTGTGGGAACAATGAAAACTATGACTTTATAGGAAACAAAAACTTGTCAAAGCAGTCAGTTTACAAACACAGAGGTGATATTAGAAAATATAAGAATAGACTTCAAATGCTTTTTTCTTAGACATTTAAATGTATAGGTTGTATTGGTTAAAAGACAAAAGAATTTAGCTCTACTAGAAAGTAGGTGAAACCACTGATATCTTCCTTTGTTTTTCCTCTCCCAATCTCTTCCATTGAATAATTTATAGAACTAAAACCCTTAATACTATCACATTAAAACACGTGAAGATCTGATGATGTAATTTAATTCAGTAGTGAAATGCTTGACAAACAAGTGGAAAGCTCTGAGTTTGACTTCTAGAACAGCATTTTTTAAAAATTCGTCAAGATTTATTCATATGCCTCTTCTTTGAATATATTGTTTAAGAGACTCTTTCTTACTCTAAAATTATTAAAATATTGTCCTTTTTCTCTTTTTAATGTAGCTTTACTTTCCAATTGTTTTTTTTTTAAAAAATGGGATGTTTTCTTTATTTACATTTCAAATGTTATCCCCTTCCCCAGTTTCCCCCTCCAGGGAACCGCTATCTCATCCCCCCTCCTCCTGTTTCTATGAGAGTGTTCTAACAACCAGTCACACACTCCTGCCTGCATTGAATCTGTAGAATACTTTCAGCAAGATGGTCAGTTTTAGTAAATTAATCCTGCCAATCCATGAGATCTACCATCTCATGGGAGAGCTTTCCATCTTCTGAGATCTTCTTTGATTTCTTTCTTCACAGACTTGAAGTTCTTGTCATACAGATCTTTCCCTTGCTTGGTTACAGTATTTTTTATTATTGGTGACTATTGTGAAAAGTGTCCTTTCCCTAATATCTTCCTTAGCCTGTTTATCCTTTGAGTACAGGAAGGCTACTAATTTGTTTGAGTTAATTTTATATCCAGCCCCTTTACTGAAGTTGTTTATCATGTTTAGGAGCTCTCTGGTGGAATTTTTGGGGTCACTTAAGTATATGATCATATCATCTGTAAATAGTGATATTTTGACTTCTTCCTTTCCAATTTGTATCCCTTTGACTTCCTTTTGTTGTCTAATTGTTCTTGCTAGAACTTCAAGTACTATATTGAATACATAGGGAGAGAATGGGATGCCTTGTCTAGTCCCTGATTTTAGTGGGACATAGCAAATAGTGTTGTGGAACACGCTGCTGCTTTCCTCCTACTTTGGACCTCTCAGGAAGCACATTCCTTTTCCTAAGTATTGTCTCCCAGTTCCTAGGCACACATTCTGTTCAGAACCCCTACCATACCTGACAGGATCTCAAATGAATCCCCTACCAAGTAATTCAGAGCCCCCACCATCATAGGTACCTAAGAACTAGAGAGGGCCAGAGAAACCAATGAACAAAAACACACTGAACAAAGAAAAAACAAATATCAGTATCTAGAATTACAGTCACCATATACCTAGATGCCAGCATAAAAACATAACCAATAATAACTATGACAATATTTATCCATTAGAGTTGAGCAAGCTTATATATAATATTCCCTGAGAAATACAACAGAGCTACAGTATGAAACAAGGATCTTAAAATGGCCTTTGTGAATATGTTAGAGGGTTTTAAAGAGGAAATGAATAAATGGCTTAAAGATGTCTATGAAAACAAAAAGAAGCAGTGGAAAGAAGTGAATAAGGTATTTGAATATCTGAGAGGAAGAATAGATTCAATTTAAAATAAGAAAAGAAAAATGAAGGGAAATCTGGGAAAGAAAATTTTCAGAACTTAAATAGGAAGCTCAGAGGCAAGCCTCACCAATGGGATATAAGAAATGAAAGAGAGAATCTCAGATGTTCAAGAAAAGATAAAAGAAATGGATACCTCAGTTGAAGAAAACATTAAATCTAAGATATTCCAGGTACAAAACACTTGGGAGATCTAGGAAACTATGTACAGAACAAGGCTAAGAATAATAGGGCTAGAGAAAGGAGAAGAAACACCGATAAAAGGTCCAGAAAATATTTTCAATATAATAGAAAAAAATTATCTTAACCTAAAGGAGGAGATGCCTATTAAGTTACAACTTGTGTATAGGACAACAGATATGCTATACCAGAAAAGTAACAATCAAAATACATGTAATAATCTAAACACTAAACACGCAGAACAACAACAACAACAAAAGAATAATAAAATGTATAAGGAGAAAAGATAAGTAACATATAAAGACAGACCTATTAAAATGACACCTGACTTTTCAATGGAGACTTTAAAAGCCAGAAGGGCCTGAACATGCAAGCTGTAGACTTTAAGAAACTACAAATGCCATCCCAAACTTAAATACCCAGCAAAGCTTTCAATCGCAACAGATGAAGAAGAAGATCTTCCATTATAACAGCAAGTTTAAGCCATGTGTTTCAACAAATCAAGCTCTACAGAAGATACTAGAAGGAAACTGTCAACCATAAGAGGTTAACTATACCCAATAATAAATAATATAAGATCAAAAAAGGGGACTACAACAACAAAATAGCAGTAATCAAAACACTTATCATTGATAACTCTCAACATCAGTTTTCTCAATTCCCTAATAATAGACATAGACTAACAGAATGAGTGTGAAAACAGGATATATCATTCTGCTGAATCCAAGAAAAATGTCCTTAAAATAAAGGGTAGACAACACCTCAGGGTAAAGTGTTGGTACCTAAGAAGAAAGCTGATTTAGCCATTATAATATCTGAGAAGATAGGCTTGAAGCCAAAGCAAATCAAAAGATATAAGGAAAGACACTACATACTTATCAAAGAAAAAAATCCATCAAGAGAATATTGCAATTCTTAACATCTATGCGTCAAACAAAACAGCACCCAAGCTCACAAAAGAAACACTACTACAGCTTAAATCATGTACTGACCTTCACACACTGATAATAAGTGACTTCAGTACCACAAGGAGACAGGTCTTCCAGACAAAAATTAAAAAGAGAAATGCTGGAGCTAACTGATGTCACAAACCAAATAGATCAAATATTTACATGATATTTCATGCAAACACAAAAGAATGTACCCTGTTCTTTGTACTTCATGAGATTTTCTTCAAAATTGACAAAAATACTCAGTCACAAAGAAAGCCTCATCAGATATAAGAAAATTGAAATAGCACCCTGAATCTGACCACCACAGATTAAAGCTGGATATCAACAACAGCAGGAACAACAGAATACTTACAAATACATGGAAACTGCACAGCTGAATACATAATAAAAAATGAGCCAGGGTAGAAATTAGGAGAGGAATTAAAGATTTTCTAGGATTAAATAGAAAAGAAAGTACAACATACCCAAAGTTATGGGACACAATGAAGTTGGTTCTGAGAGATAACTTCACAACACTAAGTGCCTACATAAAAACAAACAAACACATCTCAAAATAACAACAACAAAAACAACAGCATAACTGGAGATATATCACACAAGTAAGTTAACAACACACATCAAAGTTCTAGAACCAAAGGAAATCAACCCCCAAAAGTAGAGGTGGCAAAAATAATCAAATTCAAGTTTGAAATTAATAAAAACAAACAAAACAATACAAAGAATCAATACAACAAAGAGTTTTTTCTTTGTTAAACTCATTAAGATAGAGAAGCCCTGATCAAAACTAAGTGAAAGGAATAAAAATCCAAATGAAGCAAATTGAGATAAAAAGATTGTAAAATGACAGATACATAGAAAATCCAGAAAATCATAACATACTTTAAAAACCAGTAGCCTGTTGTGTAAATTAACCACATTTTCTTTACTCACTTCTTCCATTGAGTGATATCTGAGTTGTTTCCAGCTTTTGGCTATTACAAATAAGACTGCTATGAACATGGTGGAACATGTGTCCTTTTGGTATGGTGAGACATCTTTTGAGTATATGCCTAAGAGTGGTATAGCTGGATCTTCAGATAGAATTATTTCCAGTTTTCTGAGAAATAGTCAAATTGTTTTCCAGAGTGGTTGTATCAGATTTTAGTCACACCAGCAATGGACTCTTTCTCCACATCCTAACCAACATGTGCTATCACTTGAGTTTTTGATCTTAGCCATTCTGATTGATGTGAAGTGGAATCTCAGTGTCATTTTGATTTGCATTTCTCTGATGAGTAAGTACTTTGAACATTTAAGTGCTTCTCAGCCATTTGAAATACTATTCAGGTATTAAAAACAAGGACATCATGCATTTTGCAGGCAAATGGATGGAACTAAAAAATATCATTTGGAATGAAGTAACTCAGAACCAAAAGGACACACATGGTATGTACTCACTGATAAGTGGGTATTAGCCAGAATGTACTGAGTACCCACGACACAACCACAGACTATAAAGACTTATAACAGAGGGAAGGCCTAAGTGAGCATGTTTTAGTCACACTTAGAAAGGGGAAGAAAATAATTACAGGAGGCAGAGGGAGGAAGGAATCTAAGTTGAAGAGTGGAAGGGGTGGGGAAAGGGAGAACAGGATCAGATATAGGGACAGGAGTGAAGCCCAGTGGGCCAAGAGAATGAATGGAAAAAAAAGTAGCCTCAGGAGGTAAGAGATGGGGGAATCCTCTAGAAAGTACCAGAGACCAAGGAGGTAAGAGACTCTCAGAACTCATTTGGGGTGATCTTATCTAAAATACCCAACATTAGGAAGAGTGAATACAAAGAGTCCACCTCCAGTAGATAGACAGGGCCTTAAGAGGAGCAACAGGGCTACTAACTCATAGTCAAAATTTCTGACCCAGAATTTTTCTTGTTTAAAAGAATTCTAGCTCAAAGGAAGGCCTTAAGGCCTGACACTATTAAGGAGGTTATGAAGTGCTCATAAAAAGGGATCTATCACCACTGCCCTCTGAAAGACCCAACTAGCAGCTGAAAGAGTCAAATGCAGATATTTACATACAACCAATGGACAGAAGCTGCTGTCCCCTGTGAGTGAATTAGGGAAAGGCTAGAAGAAGCTGAGGAGGAGGGCGACCCTGCAGGAGTAGCTGTCTCAACTAACCTGGACCACTGAGATCTCTCAGACTCTAGGCTACAAACCAGGCAGCATATACCAGCTGATATGAGGCCCCCTACACATATGCAGCAGAAGACTTCCAGGTCTGGACTTAGTCAGAGAAGATCCACCTAACCCTCACCCTTAATAAACTGGAGGCCCCAGGGAGATGGGAGGTCTGGAGGAGTCAGAATGTAGGGACAACCTGGTGGAGATGAGGGGAGGAGGTATGGGATGTGGAACAGTCAGAGTGTGGACTGGTAAGGGGATAAAATCTAGATTGTAAAAAAAAAAAGTTTAAATAAAATTTAAAAAGTAAAAACGAAAAAATAAAAGAACTCCAGGGACAAATATAAAGAAGAGACTGAAGGAAAGGCAGTCCAACTGGGGATCCATCTTATAGTGGGAGGGGGAGGGGCACTAAGGCCTGACACTACTACTGATGCTATGATGTGCGTACAGATGGAAGGCTCAAATGGTTATCCTCTGAGATGCCATACAGGGAGTGGGTAGTGAGGTGGAACTTGGAGGAGGGGCGCTATAATCACAATATTTTATATGAAAAGAAATCTACAAAAGAAAAGGGAGCATAAAAGAAAGTTCAGACAGGAGGATTTGAAGATCAAGGCCAGCCTTGGTTATATGGTATGCTCAAGACCATTGTGCTGTGAATCCTGTCCAAGGCTACTTATATTACGTTAATTGTGTCCCCAAATTTGCATGAGAACCCAGAACATTGGAGCTGGTAGAGAGGAATGTGCTCCTGCAATCAAGTCGATTTGAGCAGGATTAATTGGCAACTGCAACACCATTGTTGACAGTGTTATATCAAAAGTTAAAATAAAATAATATTAATAACCATGCAAGATCAGTTTGGAAATAGTCACAACTTTCTAAGGCTTCTTAATTTCCATGTTAATATCAACTTTGGAAAAACATAAACTTTCCCAAATGCATTTTAAATTGTGTGGAGAAGCAAAGAAGTCACTTAAACAGAAACGTGATGTTGCCAGACATCAGATCAATTGTAGGAAATTTATCACCAATTGAAGAGATATGATAGCCAGAGATCAAATGAGAGCTACACTCATATCTCCAAGATTCTGTAGTGTCTAAAATTCCTTAGTATCCACATATAGGCCCATAGTCGATGTACATTGTATCATCTGGAAGGGAGGTTATCTCAAAAGCTGTTGCCTGTACATAGGATATGACTTATTAGCTGGGCTGCCTTGTCTGACCTCAGAAAGCACATAGCCTTAACACAGGCATGAAGTGCCAGGGTGGGGAAAGGGCTAGCTAGAGGGGCCCTCACCTGTTCAGAGGAGGAGAGAAAGATGGGGAAAGGATTATAATATGAGGTGACCAAGAGGGGGCATTGAGCAGGATGTAAAGTGATGTAAAATGAATTTTTAAAAAAAAATTTTCTATTTCTTCTTTTTTTTTTCTTTTCTTTTCTTTCTTTTCCTTTCTTTTTTCTTTTTCTTTTTCTTTTTAGTTTCTCGAGACAGGGTTTCTCTATTGTTGACCTGGCTGTCCTGAAATTCACTCTGTAGACCAGGATGACCTCAAACTTAGAAATTCACCTGCCTCTGTGTCCCAAGTGCTGGGATTAAAGGCGTGCACCACCACTACCCTGCTTTTCCTCTCTCTCTCTCTCTCTCTCTCTCTCTCCTTCTTTCTTTCCTTTTTTATTTCTTATTATTCTTTTGTTTTTTTATAGTTCACCCTTTGCTATCCTCCCTGTCCCTGCTCCCACAGTTCCTTATCCCATTCTTCCTCCTCCCTCCCCATTTCTCCCCCTAGGCCTCCCCACTCCCTGGGAGATTATCCTTCTTTGTAGTAAGTTGAGAGCCACACCTGGTAATGGCACTGGAGGGAGTGTGCATCCCGAGAAAAACAACTCAGTGGTGCGATTGTCCGGCAAGATCTGGTGACTGAACAGGGACCTATGGAGAGATGATACATGGCTTTCCATGATTGGCATGCACTAGTGCTTATAAGCCCGAACCCAGGTGGGGTCGGGGTCACTGCCTGGAAAGAAGCAACTACTGATTAAATTGCCTTAAGAAGGAACCTGGTTGTCCTGCGTTTGCCTCCCTGCTGGTTGGGGACTGTGCCGGACATCGTGGTGGCCTGTATGGAGAAAAACATGCAGTGAAGCCTCCCGTGAGGTTCCAGAACTCTTGGCGGACAGGGCGATCAATCGGTAAAGTGCCCAGTAAGTATTGGGCCTAAGTAAAAGGTTCTCGGAAGGAGACAAGACAAAAGTCCTTGGTAAAAGCGGCAAGAAAGAAAAGTTCTCAGAAGGAAACAAAAACGAAAGTCCAAGGTAAAAGCGGCTAGAAAAGGACTGCTGGCAAACAGTGAGTGAGAGCGTAAAAGCGAAAGTAGAGAGGCCCCTGGTATAGTGGCAAACTCTAAGCTTAGAAGCTGAAGAAGGCGGCGTAGGGAAAGTGAAAGTATGGGGAACGCGCCATTGTGCACTGTTCGAGCGATTCTTAAAGAGCTGCTGAAGGCAAAAGGTTTGAAGATGACAGATGGGGTTTTGTTGACATTCCTACAGGAGGCCGACACAGTTGCCCCCTGGTTTGCGTTTCAGGGCAGCTCAACATTGCTAGCTGGGATAAGTTAGGGAGAGATCTGGACTTTGCTTGGGAACAAGGCACCTTGAAAGGAGGGGTTAGAGGCATCTGGAGGTTGGTGCATAACTGCCTAGAAGCAGAGGAATGTAGAAAAGAAGTAATAGCCACAGCTGATGCCCTCGAATACGTCAAGGAGAGTCGCTCGGAGAAATCTGAGGACGGAGGGGGAAAGAAAGATACAAAGGCCCATTTATCCCAACTTAAAGGAGCTACTAAGTCCCAGTGGAATAGGGACTTCTAGTTCCGATGAGGAGGAGGACCTGGAAGCTCTGTTAGTCAAGATGGAGAAGTTAGCAACAGGGAGGAGGAGAAAGAAAAAGGGGGAGAAGAAGACAGAGGTTAAAGAAATTGTGCCATCAGCGCAGTCATTTTTGGGTGGGGCCAGCTCTTACATACAGCTGCTGCCCTATGTCGAGGGACCCCGAACTACTTTCTGTCCGCAGACATGGAGAGAGGCAGCTGCTGCCTTTCCTGTATTTGAGGACTCCAATCAACAGAGATACCAAGAGCCTCTTGATTTTAAACAGTTGAAAGCCTTGGCTGAATCTGTAAAAACATATGGCATTAATGCTTCCTTTACTCAGGCACAACTTGAGCAATTAGCGCTCCAAGCTATGACTCCTGCAGATTGGATGAGTATGGTCAAGGCATGCTTGACCATGGGCCAATATCTAGAGTGGAAAGCATTTTATCAGGAATACGCTCAGATGCAAGCATGAACTAATGCTGCACAAGGTCAGGTAGGTTGGGATTTAGAAATGCTTATGGGACAGGGTCACTATGCTAACCTGCAGACAGGGTATCCATTACAAGTGTATACTCAAATCAATAACATGGCGGTCCAGGCATGGAAATCTCTGCCCAATAAGGGAGAAATCTCTGGCAACTTAAGGAAAATAACCCAGGGACCTACAGAGCCATTTTCAGATTTCGTAGCTAGAATGATGGAAGCTGCAGGAAGAATATTTGGAGATCCAGATACAGCGATGCCTCTGATTGAGCAATTGATATTTGAACAATGTACCAAGGAGTGTCGTACTGCCATAACGCCTTGGAAGTCTAAGGGCCTACAGGCATGGGTGAATGCTTGTAGGGAAATAGGAGGCCCTTTGTCTAATGCTGGCTTAGCCACAGCAGTGATGCAATTGTCTAAAGGGAAAGGAAGTACCCCTGGAGCTTGCTTCCAGTGTGGAAAACAAGGACACTTAAAGAGGCAGTGCCCTGAAAAAGGGAGAAAGGGCACCGGTCACCCAGGACCAGGATTATGTCCAAGGTATAGAAAAGGCAATCATTGGGCGACCGAGTGTAGATCAGTAAGAGGCATCCAAGGGCAACCCCTGACTCCAGGCTTTGGCAGTGTATGGCCAAAATGGGCAGGGGGCGCTCCACCCCAGGGCCCGCAAATATATGGGGCAGTAGAGAATCAGGGAGCGCAGGAGCCGAGCCTGCGCCCACCCCATTGCCCAAGAGAGTGACACCAGGCTCCGCAGGGCTGGATCTCCACTGCACCACCAGAATCATACTAACACCTCAGATGGGGGTGCAGCCTCTGGGGACAGATTTTAGAGGACCTTTGCCACCTAATACAGTAGGATTATTGATTGGCCGTTCATCCTCAGCTCTCAGAGGCCTTATAATTCATCCTGGCATCATAGATTCTGATTATGAAGGAGAAGTTAAAATTCTTGCCTCCACCCAACGGGTATTATAGCAATATCCCCTGGGGATAGGATAGCACAGCTCGTCCTGCTTCCCAGTTTGCATAACCAATTTCCTGCACAAGCTCAGAAGAGAGGAAGCCAAGGTTTTGGCTCCACTGGCCAGGATGGTGTCTTCTTGTCCATAGATTTTGAACAATGCCCCTTAATTGAGTTAGTTGTTAATGGCAAGAAAATGCTTGGCCTATTAGATACAGGAACTGATCGTAGTATTATCGCCCAAAAGGACTGGCCTTGTGATTGGCCTATACAAACCTCATCCCAGACTCTGCAAGGCCTGGGGTATGCTAAATCCCCGGATATGAGCGCAAGAGAACTTCCTTGGAAAGATAAGGAAGGACACACAGGAATTTAAAAACCCTATGTGCTAGAACTACCAGTCAGCCTTTGGGGCAGAGATTTACTAAGAGCTATGGATCTAAAATTGACCAATGAAGGGATCTATTCCCCTGTGTCCCAAAGGATGATGAGAAACATGGGATAGCATCCCTCCCATGGCTTAGGGAAATCCTTGCAGGGTCGTAAGAGCCCTATTCAGCCTAAACAGGGGTTGGGTTTTTCCTAGGAGCAGCTGGGGCTAGCATACTCATAACTTTGAAAGGAGAAGACCCAGTGTGGGTTCCCCAGTGGCCTCTGTCCTCTGAAAAGTTACAGGCTGCTAAAGAGCTGGTGAGCGAACAATTACAGTTGGGACATATTAAATCATCTGTCTCTCCTTGGAATGCACCCATCTTTGTTATCAAAAAGAAATCAGAGAAGTGGAGGTTGTTACATGACTTGCGTGCCATCAACAATCAGATGCAAGTCAAGGGCCCTGTTCAAAGAGGCTTACCCTTATTAACTACTTTGCCTAAAGAATGGCCATTATTGTTATTGATATAAAAGATTGTTTTTTCTCTATTCCCTTATGTGCAAAAGACACTGAGCGCTTTGCATTCACAGTGCCATCATGTAATCAGGAAGATCCAGATCAACGATTTGAATGGGTGGTGCTCCCTCAAGGGATGGCTAATAGCCCCACTATGTGCCAATTTTATGTAGCTGCAGCCATTAGACCTGTTAGATCAAAATTTAAGGAGTTAAAAGGCTTGCATTACATGGATGATATATTGATGGCTCATAGAAATGAGAAGGAGCTGAGAGAGGCCTACACCTTGCTAGTAGAAGGTCTGAGATCCTTTGGGTTGTTTATCGCCCCAGAGGAAGTTCAGCAAGATCAGATAGTTTCCTATTTAGGAGCCAGAATTGGACCCATTGAGGTTGCTCCTCAGAAGATAGAGATTAGAAAAGATGATTTAAAAACTCTTAATGATTTTCAGAAATTACTAGGAGATATAAATTGGATTAGACCCTACTTAAAAATTCCAAATTATCAATTGCAGCCATTATACGATATTTTATGTGGGAATCCTGCTTTGGATTCTCCTAGACATTTTACAATTGAAGGTCATGCAGCCTTAAGTATAGTAGGAAAGGAATTGTCAAAGGCTTGCCTGAAACGATATGAGTCAGAGAAAGATTTTGATTTACTAATCCTAAAAACCAGAGCTCAACCCACTGCGGTCATATGGCAGTCTGGGCCTATGAAATGGATACATCCTAAGATTTCCATTGCAAAAACAGTTGAGTATTATCCAGCAGCTGTGGCTGCCTTGGCAATGGAGGGTATACAACAGAGCATACAACACTTTGGTGCACAGCCATCTAAGATAGTGGTACCCTATAATTCCAGCCAAGTGCAAACTTTGTGTGCTGTAGTAAATGATTGGGCGATATTAAAGTGTGTCTTTGCAGGAGTATTTGACAATCATTACCCTTGGAATCCTTTGATTCAATTCTTTGAAGCCCATCCAATAGTAATGCCCAGAGTTACCAAGACTCAGCCTATTGCTGGAGCTGCCATAATTTATATTGATGGCTCTAAAACTGGCTGTGGATCCTATAAAATTAATTGTGCAGAACCTATAGTCATTCAGTTTTCTCCTGCTTCACCCCAAATTATTGAATTGAAGATTGTAATTGAGGTGTTTGTTAATTGTCAGCAACCCTTCAATTTGATCTCTGATTCTCAATATGTAGTCAATTTATTGAAAAATCTAGAAGCTGTAGGCAAAATCAAAGCTTCTAGCCCTATTTTTAATTTGTTGGTTGAATTGCAGCAGTTGGTCTGGAAACTCAAGTATCCCTTTTTTTTCAGCATTTGAGAGCCCATTCAGGTCTCCCAGGGCCTATGAGTGCGGCCAATGCGGAAGTGGATGATGCCACCCAAAGGGAATTTATTTTTCCTTCGTTGGATACCTCGCCAGTAGTATTGGCCAAACGATTTCATGTCAACTTCCATGTAAATGCTAAGACCCTACAAATTAAGTTTGGCATTTTTAGAGATGCTGCTAGACAAATTGTAGTCCATTGTCCAGATTGTAGTATTCACCTACACCCACCAGGAGTGGGAGTTAATCCAAAGGGATTGCTGCCCTTATGGGTGTGGCAAATGGATGTTACCAATTTTTCAGAATTTGGAAAATTAAAATATGTACATGTTTCTGTGGACACCTGTTCTGGACTTATTTTTGCTAACCCTCTAGTAGGGGAGAAGGCCCACAATCTTATTGCCCACTGTTTGGAGGCTTGGGCTGTGTGGGGCAAGCCTTCCTTAATTAAGACTGATAACGGACCTGGCTATACTGCTGCTTCATTTAAATCATTTTGCAAGCAGATGGATGTGGATCTGAAACATGGGCTCCCCTATAACCCACAGGGACAAGGTATTGTAGAACGTGCTCACTGCACTCTTAAAGAATGTCTTTTAAAACAAAAAGGGGGAATTGGCAAAGGCCGTACCCTGAAAGAAAGGATAACCTTAGCATTTTTTACTTTAAATTTTTTACAATTGGATGTTGATGGGTGGTCCAATGCCAATTGGCACTGTGCTGGACCCTTAAATTATAGAGGCTATGTGAAATGGAAGGATATCCTTACAGGGCGATGGTGTGGCCCTGACCCAGTGTTGACTTGGGCAAGAGGATCTGTCTGTGTGTTTCCGCAGGACCATAATGACCCCATTTGGGTTCCGGAATGCCTGGTCCAGCGAAGCGACATGGCTGGGATCCTCCTGTCCCTCCTCTTGATGGCAAATTCTGCGATGATGGAGCCACAATGGGGAATCCTGTCTGTGTTTCCGAAGCCAATGCCAGTGATGTATAATGCACAAGTGTTCCCTCGCCTGTTTAATACTAACAGAAGCCTGGGATTAGCCTATCTGCCCTATGATGATCAAGTTAGGAGCATAGAAAGCAATAGAAGTTTTGAGTTAAAGGGCAGCTTGTGCTTTCTTTTGGTGAGCAATATTTCAGATATAAGTAGCTGCATAAAGATCTATAATCAATCTGCCACATGGCTGAAGGAGGCATATTGGGGTACTGATTCTAATGTTATAGCCAATGCTTCAGTTAAGTTAGGCTGGTGGCCCAGTCAAGAGGGCCACACAAACCCTCCTATTCAACCTCCGTGGGCCCCTTTTTGCCAAAGTGTCATGAAAGATAGCGGTCTGCTTCCATAGACGGGCTGTCAAGGTAGGATGTCCACATGGGCCGTAGATGGCTATTTCTCTTTCTCGCCACAAATTAATGTAGAATTTAATGCAACCTATCCTGGCCCCGACTTTACTAGTATGAATCCAGATAAGAGTAATGCTAATCCTTTTGATTTATGGCTTCTTTGTGGTGTTAATGGGAGCTGTACTGATTTGTCTCCTATGGCCATGATAGGTGGAGGGAGTTTCGGCAAGGGAGTTTTAACCGTCGATTGGAAAGGACAGTTCAGCAATAGCTTAAGTTCGGGAAGTCTGTCTGGCAGTTTCTCTTGGCAGACGACTCAAGTCTCTTACCAGGAAGCAGGCCGGACCGATTTTCCACTCACCCCGGTTTGTGTCTGGCCTCCGTTCCTGTGGTTAGTCAGCAATGATAGTTCCATTTTAGAAAATAAATTGCTGTGTACTCCTCAGACTTGTTTTTATACGTTGTGCTGGAAGGCCACCCTCTACCGGTTTTCGATTGTTACTTGAATGCCTCATTATGTGCCAATGCCTGTTGAGGCCCCTAGCAGTTTACAATTGTTTAATTTTGGCATTTCTGCAGCCATCGTTGCAATTATTGCTACAGTGGACATTGGTGCCACTGCCACTGCCTCAGCTCTTGCCTTGACTAATTCCATACAAACTGCAGAAACCCTGAATAACTTATCCTCAGGTGTGGCTACTGCTCTGGACATACAGGCTACCATCAACTCTCAGATAAAGGGAGATTTGATGTTGGTCAATCAACGAATTGACCTAGTGCAGGAGCAAGTGGACACCCTCTGGCAGCTAGCGCAGTTAGGCTGGGAATGGAAAATGACTGGCTTATGTGTTACTTCCATCCAATATCATAGTTTTACACGTGCTGCAAATATGTCTAAAACCTTGTCACAGCTTTTGTTACAGAATTGGAGTTTGGAGTTCGAAGAGACTCTGAGGGAATTGAGATTTGCAATAGTCCATGTTAATTCCACCAGGGTGGACTCCACTATGGCAGAGGGAGTGACTGCATGGATCCATCAAGCCATGAATCATCTGAAAGAATGGGCGGGCATAGGGGGTCCTGGCTGTAGGCCTGGTTATTGCCTTCATTGGTTGCCTGTTTTATCTCTGCCGTATGGCCCAAACCCGAAAAGCCGATCTTGCCATAATGACAGGAGCCTTTTATGCCTTAGAGGCTGGACAGTCCCCTCAAGCTTGGCTTGCGGCCATAAAAGCTTGATCTCATTGCGTTCAGGCTGTGAGGCATGGCACCACACTCAGAGTCAAAGTACCCAAGACCAGCACGTCTGTAGGCATGCAGGTTGGTGCTGTCCTATCCCCCAACCTTTCCTTTTATGACCTGCCCCAGGAAAAATCAGCGTCGGACGGGTTGGGCTAAAAACAGCTCATACAATGTCCTTGCTTACTGGGTTCAGACCTCTACTTGTGCCTGTTTAGCTTATAAACAAAAGGGGGGAACTGTAGTAAGCTGAGAGCCGCACCTGGTAATTGCGCCAGCGGGAGTGTGCATCCTGAGAAAAACAACTCCTTATTTGGGCATGAGGTGGTGTGATTGTCCGGCAAGATCTGGTGACCAAACAGGGACCTATGGAGAGATGATGCATGGCTTTCCATGATTAGTATGCAGTAGTGCTTATAAGCCCAAACCCAGGTGGGGTCGGGGTCACTGCCTGGAAAGAAGCACTCCTGATTAAACTGCCTTGAGAAGGAACCTGGTTGTCCTGTGTTTGTCTCCCTGCTGGTTGGGGACTGTGCCGGACACTTCTTCCCTCCTGTCTCCAAGAGGATGCCCCACTCTAGACCTCCCCACTCCCTGGGGTGCCAAGTCTCTTGAGGGTTAGGCATCTCTTCTCCCACTGAGGCAAGACCCAGCAGTCCTCTGCTATATATGGGGGAAGGGGTGATAACCACCTCATGTATGCTGCCTGATTGGTGGCTCAGGGTCTGAGAGATCTCAGGTGTCCAGGTTAGTTGAGACAGCTGGTCTTCTTATGGGATTGCCCTTCTCCTCAGCTTTTTCTAGCCTTTCCCTAATTCAACCACAGGGGTCCCCGATTTCAGTTCAATGGTTGAGTGTAAGTATCTGTCTCTGTCTCAGTCACCTGCTTGTTGGACCTCTCAGAGGATAACCATGCTATATGCTTCTACCTGTAAGCATCCATAGCATTAGAAATAGTTGTGACCCTCCTTCAGCTGAGGCCTGATTCATCAGACCCTGACTTGCCACAGATAACCATGCTTCTCTGCCCACCTCCTGCTAATTTCCATTCCTCTCTCTAAGTTCTAGTTACACCGGAAGTCCTGCCTCCAGAGACTGAAGAAGTTGTTGATTGGGCCAAGTTGCTGACGAACTTGGGGGAGGGGTTTTGCCTTACCTATTCTACCAGTTGGTTTGTAACAAAGAGGATTGAATGAAAGATGGCAGACTGAAAACACACCACGTGTTAGTCTAATTTTCACAAATCTTCCTCCAGTTCCGGTACCCCAAAATTATGTTTCAGGACCTTGTCCCCATTCCAGAAAACCCATTCGTTCATGTGGTCACTGGGCAACTACAGATTGGTGCCCGAATGTGGGGCTGGAGATGGAGAAGAAAGATACCCTGCTACCTCAAGAGAGGCCTCTTAAAAAATATAAAGATGGAATGGCAGCAGGTTTGCTGGGGTAAGTCGAGACCACACTGGCCTGGTGATCGTCTCTTATTTAGGGAATTCGGTAGTGGGTAAACAGTCAGGACCGGGAACAGGTGGTTGTCCAATGGCTGTGGGGCCACAAAGAGGCAGGCAGGGTAGAGCATAAATAAATAGATAAAAGTACATAAAAAGGATAAAGTTTGGAAACAAAGCAAGGGATAGGTGTAGGAAAATAGAAAAGAAGGAAAAATGGACTTCAGAGCTATCCCAGAGACACAGAGAAACCGAGAGATGTCTCGCTTTCTCTGTGGTTTATTCAGCAGAAAATCCTAGCCTTTGGTTTTTTATGTTATGTGTTGTGTATAAATTTGTTTATTTGTTCTGTCTTGATGAGTGAATGTGGGTGTCTTGCATTTTTGTCTTGTGGTGTTACAAGTGGTCAACATGGCAGCAGAGGCCCTGCCTGCCTGCAGCGTGGGTTCTCAGGCGCTTGGCTTCCCACCCTGACCACGCTCAGCAGATGGGTAGTCTGCATGAGTCTGCTCGGCACACTGGATCTTCTGAGAGATCCCAAGCAGGGTTGTGCCCAGAGCTCAGGGACTTGCCCAGAGACAGAGCTGGCAGGCAGCCCTGGCTCGAAACTGGTAGTGACCAGTGGGACATGCCCTGGCGAAAAAGCGCTTGAGGCAGTTGTGGTGGCGCACGCCATAGGATTTGCTGAAGGAGGCAGTAGCCAGGGGCAAAAGTCCAGCCCTGGCAAAAATACTTCGGGAAGAGGCGGCCAGGCAGTGGTGGCACGTGCCTTTGGTTCCAGCACTTGGGAGGCAGAGACAGGCAGATTTCTGAGTTTGGGGCCAGCCTGGTCTATGGAACAAGTTCCAGGACACAGGGTGACTCCTGACAGGTGGAGGGACCCTGCTGCTCTCAGGGTGGTTCAGGCGCCGTGGCACGCTCAGTGGAGAGGCTGTGTGTGTGTGCGTCCAGAAGTTCCACCATGGAGTTGACCCAGGCCAGTAACAGAGTGGGCACGGCAGAGTGGCAGAGCCCCCTCTCGCCAAACATGCCAAGGCCGGCCCCAGTAGCACGGGAGCTGGAGCAGGGCCCAAGCTGGAGCCCAAATGTGAGTGCGTATCGTCCTCTGCTCCCTCCGGACAGAGCCCCAGAGCCCAGAGACCCCAGCTTGGCCAGATGCGGTGGCAATGCGGCGGTGCAGCAGAAGGGGAGGCGCAGTGAACATTGCCAGCCATTTCCCCATCATGATTGCTTGCTGGTCTCTGCAATGCCATACAAACTAAAGTTTTACAACCACGTAGCGCCATCTACTGGCCATAAAAGTAATTACAGGCTCTTGATAATCTGTTTCAAAAAATTTTCTGCTTCTAAATACAATTCAGAGACCCTCAAGCAGAGGTTCTTTTTCTAACTAACAATGCTTTTACAGCACCTAGATTATAAAAAATGTTTTAAGTAAAAATTAGCTTGAAAGGGAAACAGAGATAAACAGCAAAATTGCCCTTAAAATCTTTTGGGTGTAACTCAGGTAGTATGCTCAGAAATATTTACTTTTTGAGTTAATACAAAAGCACAGAGAGGCCTCAGTAAGGCCTGAGAGACTTTCCTTTTGTTTTACAGACCAGACCTAGAGAAGTTTTCCTGGCTTTTGCCTCTCCTTACCTTCTAGAAATTGTTTTTTAAGGCAAAAACAGCATTATCTCAGATCTATCCAGGTGTAGTTCAAAGTAATTTTAAATTTGAGATTTATGGAAAATCAATGAGGTCATGGAACTTATGGAAACATTGCAATCTGGTTTGCCTACTTCATGTAGAGCTATTGTGTGTTTAAAAGGTTGTTTTTCCCTCTATATCCTGGTAGTTTTGAAGATTTTATTTCTAGTGAATTTGTAATCGTTAGGAAATGCTGCCTTTGAAAATAGCTAAAAACCTTATATATAATTTTATTTGTCTCTACTTCAGTACAAGAAGCTAAGACTTTGAATTTCTCAGTGAAAGTTAACTATTAAAGTCTCAGCTATATCAAGAGAAGTTGTATCAAAAAAGAAAAGATGAGTTGCTTATTTCAAGTTACTTTTGGCTAAGACCTCATCTTAAGCTCACCACAAGACTTAATCCTTTGATAGAAATTAACTGGTGAGACAAACAGCTTTACAAAAACTAGAGGAAGTTTCTATCATTTTTCAGTCGTGATCAATTACAATCAAATGTTTAATTTGCCCACAGCAATTCTTTGGCAAAAAAAGAACATTAATATAAATTTATCTCTTCTCATATTCAAAAGAAAGTTTAATATCTTACCATAAAGTTGTGGTGATATAATAAAAACTTAAATATATTTAAAAAAAAGCATTTATTTCCTCTAACAGTAATTAATTTGACTATTACAAACTTTTAATTGATCTCTGGCCTACTACTTAGTAAAGATTTTTAGACAAAAATTGATATTTTTCCAAAGTAAACAAATTGTTATAATTCATTTGTATACATACTTTTATATTTCCTATAAGCTTATGTATATACCCGTAACAATATATTACTTCTATAGCCTTTTTATGAAAAATTTTATTTTTAAGTCACGTTTTAATCTCATGATTTTCCCCCCTATGTCAGCACAAATAATCAAATTGTGTGCTCTAGTTTCCATTTATCAAGTACTAAAAATTAAGCTTAATCTGTATGTTGATATATGGATATATACATATATCAGAGCTTTCAAATTACTTATGATATTTAAACATTTATAAAAAATATAATTTTGATTTCAAAATTAAAAGTAAAATATACACATGTGACTATTAATTACTTCTCAGGCTTTCAAGTTACAATTGCCTTAACGTAAAAAACAACAGAGTATTAATTGATTATTGTCTATATTATATTTCTATATTTAATGTTCCTAATCAGATAAAAACAGATTATGGAACTGACTATTATAGTCAAATATTTAGACATTTTGTCAACATTTTAATGTTACCCATATTACTGAGATAATTTATAATTTTCAGAGACAATATTTACTCAATGTGCACTTTGCACTTTGAAAATTTGATTTTTTAATGTTAAAAGGAGGGGGAATATGCACTCTACTCCAAAGTTACCTCCAAAAGCATTTGTTTTTTGCTTGTCTTAAAAAGTATGTTTCATTTTTTAATTATTTTGAAAAGCATATTTCATTTTTTTGCCTGTTTTAAGGAATGCTTTGCTTTTTGCTTGTTTTAAAAAATTATATATATTTTTCGCAGTCTGATGCTAAAAGTCAATCTGCTGCGGATCGCCATTGGCATCCACACATTTTTAATTTTTAGGCTGTGATAAAACGGTGTGTCACTCCACTTACTAACACATATATTCTTAACCCCACTTTATCTGCAGAAGAGGCTCTGTTTGTGTTGGAACACAATGGCTGCCTAATACATTAATTTGTCAAGTAGATACAGACACAAAATCTTTTTCATAAGCATGTTTTTATACTAAAAATATTGGCTAAACATTTTATTACCCAACAAAGTTTACTTGGCTGAAATAGCCTCCACCTTTTTCTAAGAATTAACAGCGGCTTC
The DNA here is from genome assembly GCA_019843815.1 of Montemys delectorum. Classification (NCBI taxonomy): domain Eukaryota; kingdom Metazoa; phylum Chordata; class Mammalia; order Rodentia; family Muridae; genus Montemys; species Montemys delectorum. Next base: position 54,602 of record JADRCD010201619.1, read on the forward strand.
CCTCTACACCTAGAGGCTAAGCCTTGGGCCTAAATGTTGCTAATTTGCAAGTAAAGTACCTGAGACGTCTTCAAATTAATGTTACTTTTAAACTTTTGAGCTTTTATCTCAAACAAACTCACTTGCAGAGTACCAAGACAATCAAAATTCCCTCACTCCCGGAGCCCTCTTTATCTAAAAAGCAAGCTCAGTCTCAGAGCACACAGACACTTTAGCTCACTCTTGGAGTTCTTGCCTGGAAGTTACTTATTGACAACTGAATTGAAAGCCTGTTCTCGAGGTGGAGCTGTTGCAAAGGCTCCTAGCTTGGGAGCTACTATTTCACAACTCAATTAGGTGTCTATGCCCAGCTGCCCATCAGCACACCAGTGCTGCTTTAAGAAATCTTCAGAAAGAGTGGACTCCAGAGAGACTGTGGCAGCTCCTGGACTTTACGGGCGATAAAGGCATGTCTTGACATTGGCTGCAGGGATGGAGGGTGCTTTGTGGAAAAGCCACGTTCAGCGAGCTAGGTCTCTGGCAGTCTCCACCTGTGCAAAACTGTGCCATTTGAGTATGCCTTTGTCCTGCTGTTTTCAAAATAAAAAGGGAGGATTTGTGACCCTCCTACAGCTGAGGGCTGATTCATAAGACCCTGCCTTGCCATGCCTCTCTGCCCACCTCCTGCTATTTGCCACGCCTCTCTCCAAGTTCCAGTTATTCCTGAAGTCCCGCCTCCAGGGACTGAAGAAGTTGCTGATTGGGCCAAGTTGCTGATGAACTTGGGGGAGGGGTTTTGCCTTACCTATTCTACCGGTCGGTTTGTAACAAAGAAGATTGAATGAAAGATGGCAGACTGAAAACACATCACGTGTTAGTCTAATTTTTACAAACCCTTCCTGCAGTTCCGGTACCCCAAAATTATGTTTCAGGACCTTGTCCCCATTCCAGAAAACCTATTCGTACATGTGGCCCCTGGGCGGCTACAAATAGTGTCAGGCCTTTGAGCCTCCCCTTGAGGTGGATCCCAAGTTGAGCCAGTCACTGGACATCCTTTCCCTCAGGCTCTTCTCTGTTTCTGTCCCTGAAGTTCTTTTAGACAGGAACAATTCTGGGTCAGAATTTGTGACTCTGGGATGACAACCACATCCCTCTACTTGATGCCGTCTTTCTTTCTTTTTTTTTTTT
>JADRCD010201620.1:0-22254 GCA_019843815.1 Montemys delectorum
CTCACTTGTAGCCCCAGCACAAAAGACCTCTTTCTAGATCCTTCTGCCGCCACCTCTTGAGTGTTGGTGCTACAGATGGGCACCACCATGCTCAGCCATCTTGATTGTTAAGTAACTTGAAGAGGAATCATTGTGCTGGGTAGGGTGGTATAAGCCTTTAATCCCAGAACACAGGGGACAGAGGCTGGTGGATTTCTATGAGTTCAAGGCCAGCCTTGTCTACATATCCAGCTCCAAGCCAGTCAAGGAGCCAGTCAAATGGGACCCTGTCTGGGAAAAAAACAAACAAACATATATATATGTAGTTTTTCGAGACAGGGTTTCTCTGTATAGCCCTGGCTGTCCTGGAGCTCACTTTGTAGACCAGGCTGGTCTCGAACTCAGAAATCCGCCTGCCTCTGCCTCCCAAGTGCTGGGATTAAAGGCATGCACCATCACTGCCCGGCTAAAAAGTATATATTTTTTTAAAGAACAGAGTGATTTTCTTTAATTTAGCATCTTCACCATGTTCTGCCCAACGCATATGAAAACACGAAAATAAAACGGCTTTGTAGGCTCTAAACCTGTGCATAAAAGAAACCCTGGGCATGGTCCTATGCACCTGTGGGGGCGGCTCTCAGAGGGCTGATGCAGAAAAATAGCACATTCAAGACAGGCCTGGAATACACATCGAGAAACCTAGCCCCTAAGATGGGGTTGGGAGAAGCCGCCTGCTACATCGGCTTCCCTTTCTTTTGGCTCCAAACAACCCCACCACTGGCAGGGAGAAATCTAAGTGACCAGAGCTCATAAACTGTTCTACTTTTCATTGCTGGGAGTTCTCTGTGTCTGCATTTTTGGACACTCCCTAACGGAGTGAAACCTCCAATCAGCAGAGAGTTTCGCAATCAGTCCCAGTTGTGAGACCAAGCATCTGCCTCATCTCCCAAGGAAACCCATGCCGGAGAACACACCTTCCCCTCCCCATATCACCCTGCAGCGAGCATAGAAACAGCTGAGTTATGAGCCAGACAGGGAGAGGATGCTCCACCCTGCATACTTGCCCTGTAGAAACTGATTTATGCTGCATTGTTGCTGGGAACTATGGAAACCACAGGTGACCGTGAGTCAGATGGTAGTAAATAGGATTCTTTACTAACAGAAGTTACCCTGGCAACCCTGCGAGAATAAGATCCTGCATCTCTAGGTTTAACCTTGGAGAACCTCCAGACACCTTGCTCCTTCCCCAACTCCAGAGCTTCCAGATCTGGATTTTTGGAGTAAGTCAGGTGAATGACTTGTACAGGTCCAGCCCTCTGAGCTCCTTTCTGGAAACCCTGGGGCTCTGAGCTCCCCTATCCTGACTTTCTGTCCAGTCCCCTAACTCGCCAAGTTCTGGGTTTCCGTCTTGGCACCGTTCACACCCTTAACTCCCTTGCTGGCTCCTGACTCAGCCTATCCATGCTTTCCCTCTTTGCTCAGACGGCAAGGGCCTTCCCTGACCCCATGAATGGCCTTTATAAACTTTATAAAGCATAGAACCTTATTTCCATACACACAATCTGGAACAGCAGGCTTTTCATCATGGAATGCCCAGGCTTCCAGGCTTGTCCCACCAGTCCTAAACCCAGTCACTCAATCTCTTGGTCTAGGTTAGATGGACCAAAGATCAGGATGGGACCGGGACGGGATGAGGTGGGTACGAGGAGCAGAGATGCCAAGGCTTCTTGCAGGCTGCCATATACTGACCAAGGAGTCTTTAGACTCCCGTTACAGTCGTCTTCCTAGAATATCCCTGCCACAGAGGCATCGATCAGGTCATGCTCCATGCCTGCCACAGAGGCATCGATCGGGTCACGCTCCATGCCTCCTGCCTTTTCACCAAGTTGCCTGTCTGGCATTTTATAAAAGAAAGATGGGGGTGACGCTAGAGAAGCGGTTCAGCAGTTAAGAACACTGGCTGTTCTTGAGTAGGACTTGGGTTCAATTCCCAGCACCCACATGACAGCTCACAACACCTGAAACCCCAAGTCCAGGGGATCTGATGCGCTCTTCCAGTCTCCACATCGTAATTAATGCATGCGGCACACAGACAAAACACCCATGCGCATACAATAAAAATGAAGTAAATCTTTTTTAAAAATTAAGATAAAAGGTAGGGGTGGGATTTGGCTTGGTAAGGAGCGCTTGCCTAGAATGCACTGGGTTCTATACAGTGAATACATTTGAGGGACAGCAATGTAAGCCAAACCTGGAAGCATAGACTTGTAATCCCAGCTCCAGCTGAAGGCCAGCCTGGGCTACAGAGAAACATTGACTTAGCAGAACGAGAACTGAGCCAGAAGCTGGAATGTTGTTCAGTTTTTGCTCTGATGTTTGTTTATTTTGGTTTGGGTTTTTTGCTTTTGTTTTTGAGACAGGGTCTCACTACACAGCCTTGATTGACCTGGAACTCGTTGTGTAGACCAGGCTGGCCTCAGCTCACCGAGATCTGCCTGCCTCTGCCTCCTTAACTCTGGGATTAGAGGCATCTGAGAGCTCATTATGTAGCCCATGCTGGTCTGGAGCTCACTTGTAGCCCCAGCACAAAAGACCTCTTTCTAGATCCTTCTGCTGCCACCTCCATACAGGTCAAACATGGACCTAAATCTTTACCAATGGTGCAGGCCGCAGCCAGGGGCTGGGGACAGAGACGCCTTGTCTGTGGAGACACTGAGAACAGTAAGCAACCAATGGTTACCTGCTCTTTGTTTTGTTAGTTTTAATTTTTATACATTTTAAGTTAAATATAATTATACCATTTTCGCCCTTCCCTTCCTACAATCCACCCCAAGCCCTCCATCCGACTCCTTCCATGTCCCCCTTCACTCTCACGTTAGCAACCACCCCAAGCCCTCCATCTGACTCCTTCCATGTCCCCCTTCACTCTCACGTTAACAGCCTCTTTTTCTTTGGCTAGTATTGTTTATACATATTCATCATACACATATACATTCTACACATACACATATACATGTGAATGTGTATACACAAATGTATAAATGCAACCCACAGAGTCTGCTTTTGTGTATTGGTGTTCAGGGCTGACCCCTTGTATAAGATGAGCAATTAGGGGAGTATCCCTGGCAAAGGCTGATTCTCCTCTCTGCAGACATTTCTTACCTGTAGTTCTTTGTTTTTGGGGGGGGGGGCGGCTATGTGATATCCCCACCCCCTTGCTGTGTTAGCATGTGTCTTAGTCAGGGTTTCTATTCCTGCACAAACATCATGACCAAGAAGCAAGTTGGCGAGGAAAGGGTTTATTCAGCTTTCACATGGCTGTTGATCACCAGAGGAAGTCAGGACTGGAACTCAAGCAGGTCAGGAAGCAGGAGCTGACACAGAGGCTATGGAGAGATGTTCCTTGCTGGCTTGCTTCCCCTGGCTTGCTCAGCCTGCTCTCTCATAGAACCCAAGACTTCCAGCCCAGAGATGGCACCACCCACAAGGGACCCTACCCCCTTGATCACTAATTGAGAAAATGCCCCACAGCTGGATCTCATGGAGGCACTTCCCCAACTGAAGCTCCCTTCTCTGTAATAATTGCAGCCTGTGTCAAGTTGGCACACAAAACCAGCCAGTACAGCATGTCTATTTGATATTGCTAATGTTCAGATAACGTTTATGAAGTCATTTCTTTTTTTTCTTTCTTTCTTTCTTTTTTTTTGGTTTTTCGAGACAGGGTTTCTCTGTGTAGTCCTGGCTGTCCTGGACTCACTCTGTAGCCCAGGCTGGCCTCGAACTCAGAAATCTGCCTGCCTCTGCCTCCCAAGTGCTGGGATTTGTGCGCCACCGCCGCCCGGCACAAAGCCATTTCTTTGAGAGACTTTCACGGTAGATGTCCTGGTATTCTGACTTAAAATTGTTCTACCTCTCCTCTTCTTCAAGGTTCCCTGAACCCTAGATGCAGGAGCTGTGATGTAGATGCAGCTATTGGAGCCGGGCTCTCCGTACCCTGTTCATTTCTGCATTGTGTTCAATTGTGGTTTCTGTGCTGTTTGCTTTAAAGAGAAACTAGTTTGAGAGGCACGATAGATTTACCTGTGGGTATAAGGACAGATTTAGAATGTAGTTAGGATTTAATGCTGACTTACAATGTTGCAGTAGTAGATTCTCTTCTATTATGTATGCAGTGTTCTGTCTGCACGTATGCCTGCAGGCCAGAAGAGGGCATCAGATCTCTTTACAGATAGTTGTGAGCCACCATGTGATTGCTGGGAATTGAACTCAGGACCTCTGGAAGAGGTTAAGAGAACTCAGCCATCTCTCCAGCCCGATTCTCTTCTAAGATCCATGACCCGATTAGCCCTGGGAAGCTGGCTCAGTTCCTAGTAGCAGAGATTTCTTTCTTGTCCAGTGGTTCTTAAGTCTGTTAGACAGCAGTTGGTTACCACCAACTCGAGTGCCGTTACTGCACTTTTACAGCCTTGGTACCTTGCTGGTCATTGCTGTGGTTCATGGATGTCACAGCTGGGTAGGACTACCACTTGCTTCCTTCCATTGGCAGCTTGCACAGCACCTTCTAGTACTATAAAGAGTAGATTGTAGGAAGGAGGCTTGCAGATTAGACCTCGCTCACATCGTCCTGTTCCCTAAGTGTGTTGTGTCTTCAACAGGAGGGGCTTACCCTTGAGACCCAACCAAGGGCAATTCTATTGTCTTGGGAGTCACTTGGACTATGCTCACCACCATGTCAAAGGAGATTTCTCATACATCATACGGGGAGGAGGGGGGAGGGGGAGGATCATACGGGGAGGAGGGGGAGGGTTGCTAGTCTATGGTTCTTGTGGGGAGCACTGTTAACCCAAGTGGCATGATTTCTCTCTCTCTCTCTCTCTCTCTCTCTCTCTCTCTCTCTCTCTCTCTCACACACACACACACACACACACACACACACACACACACAATCATGTTGTTATTCATCCTTCATCTGTCTGTCTCCTTCTGTATTAACCTCCCATTCCCAGTTGAAGCTCATTTTTCTACTTACTACTTAAAATCATCTGGATCCTGCTAATCCCCTCCCAAGCCCCTACACATACACACACACACACACACACACACACACACACACATGCACACACACACACACACATGCACACACACACACACACATACATTCCATGGTCCCTTTATACTTCCCTAATTTTTGTGATTATCCCATGGATTTATAGCCACACCTGAGGATTTGGAGTTAGGAACCACAGATGAGACCGTGCAGGGCTTTTCTTTCTGAATCCAGGTTATCCTTCTCAATGGAATCTTTTCTAGGTCCATTCATTTACCTGTAGATTTCACGATTTCAACTTTTCTTTGCAGCTAAAGAGTATTCTATTTTGTACATGTGCTGTATTTTTATTACCTGCTCATCTGTTGAAAAACACTTACATTGCTTCTGTTCCCTAGCTGATGTGAATGGTGTGGCTAGCAAGCTACTTGCTGAGCAAGAGTCTGTGGATTAGGGTTGAATCCTATGCCAAGTGGTGTGGTTCAGCTGAGTCATACAGTAAATTTACTCTTAGTGCTTTGTGGACTCTCTATACTGCTTTCCAGAGTGGCCACACCAATCTATATTCCCAACCACAGTGATGAGGATTCCCTTTCCCCACAACCTCACCAGCATTTGTTTGTTTGTTTGTTTATTTATTTATTTATTTATTTTTTATTTATTTTTTTTCCGAGACAGGGTATCTCTGTGTAGCCCTGGCTGTCCTGGAACCCACTCTGTAGACCAGGCTGGTCTCGAACTCAGAAATCTACCTGCCTCTGCCTCCCAAGTGCTGGGATGAAAGGCGTGCGCCCCCACTGCCCGGCCTCACCAGCATCTATGATCCGTTGTTTTATTGATCTTAGCCATTCTGACTGGGATAAGGTGAAATCTCAAAGTTGTTTTAATCTTTGTTTCCCTGACTACTAAGAACAACCATCTTCGTCACTGTTCTGCTCCTGTGAAGAGACACCATGACCAAGACAACTCTCATAAAAGAAAGTGTTCAGCTGGGGGCTTGATTACAGTTTCAGAGGGTTAGCGCATGACCATTATGGCAGGAAACATTGTGGTAGATCCTCATGGGGCTGAGAGCTTGCATACTGATGCACAGGCCTGGTGTAGGCTTTGAAACCTCCCAGGGACATACCTTCTCCAACAAGGCCACACCTCCTCCAAATACTTCCCATAGGGTCCTACTTGCTAAATATGGAGCATTCAAACATATGAGCCTATGAGGGCCATTTTCTTTCAAACCACCACGATGAATACTTTTTGAGATACTTCTTAGCCATTTTTATTTCTTCCATTGGGAACTCTCTAGATCCCTGGACCACACTTTGTTGGTCCCTTTGTTTTCTTGACTCTATTCTTTGTTTTTGTTTTTAGTTCTCTGTGTATTCAGGATATTTTTCTGCTGTCAGATGAATGGCTAACAACTATTCTCCCCCACTCTGCTGGCTTTCTCTTCATTCATTGTTTCCTTTGTTCTGATCAATGGCAGAAGCACAAAGATTTACCCTGAGAGTGTGTTTTGTTGGTGTAAGAGATCTGGGGCTGTTTGTTTGTTTGTTTGTTTCTGAGACTAGGTGTGCATCCCCGGCCTATAATTTTCTACACTGATCGTTGCTGGTTCCAATTTGCAATGATCCTCCTGCCTCTGCCTCCTGCGTGCTGGGATTCAGGGCATGAACCACCATGCTCAGCCTTGGTTTCTGGCGTGGTTCAGTACAGGCTCGTTGCTTGCTTTGTTTGGAGTTTGCTTGCTTGTGTTTTGCTTTGGTGCCAGGGATCAAACCCAAGGACTTCCTTGTACACAGTAGGCCAAGCTGTCTACTCAGGCCAAGCTAAACTCAGTTCCATGACCCTGCTCTAAGTCAAAATGAATGGGAGTTTTAGTGATGTGCAAATTTCAAATCAGGTGTGTGTGTGTGTGTGTGTATGTGTGTGTTACACATACGTATGGGTAACTTAGACTTCAAACATATTCAACACAAAACCTAATTCTAAAAACTCCAGTGAGGGAAGGGTGTCCCCAAACCCTTTGGACTCAACTAGATGTGTTGCTGCCAACACTATGAAGCATCCTTCTGCATTGTCCCAGTTCGCTTTGGCCCAGTCAGCACCCGCAGCCCTGTGGTGTTGCCTGTGTCCTGGACTACTTGCCACCCGACCCTACCTGCCCTTGGGGACTGGGCGTGAGGTGGCGCCAGGTCAAAGACACAGACTCTGGGAGCAGGTGAGAAATGCTGCAGCAAACTCATCCAAGCACTGCTGCAAGCTCCTTCCACCCACACCCCTATTGGTCTCAAGAAAGTATCTGTTCTAAAGGGCAGTGTCCAGTTGGCTGGCATTGTCTGCACCAGCAATCCTTGGTCTCCCAGGCAGTCCTCAATTAGGTCCTCCTGCAGGGGGTGCTTTTGGGGCTGCGCTGTCCCCAGCGTTTACATGGAGGCTGTCCTGCTGTTCCTGCTACACTGGAACTGGGGATCTCTGAATCCCAAGAAGTCAGTGACCTCGTTGTCACAAAGGCAAGAGGCACATACACTCCCTGCCTCTTGGCTAATGGTGTTCTTAGCTGTGTCAGGATTCTGCCAGTGAGAATCAGCCCTCCACCTTGAGCCTTGGCCTGGTTTGCTTTCTGTTGCTTTGATCACGCCATGACCAAAAGCGACTTGGGGAGGACAAGGTTTGTTCGTATACTTCCAGAGAGCAGTCGGTCCCTGAGGGGAACCAGGGCAGGAGCTCAAGGCAGGAACTGAAACAGAGACCATGCCTGCTTACAAGCCTGCTTCCTCTGGCTTGCTGGCTATTTTTCTTATACAGCACAGGCCCCACCTGCCTAGGGTAGAACTAACCGGGTAGCACTAATCTGAGCCGGCTGGGTCCTCCCACGTGAATTAGCAATTAAGAAAATGCCACACAGACAAGCCCAGGGCAAACTGATGGAGGCAGTGTCTCAGTTAAGGTTCCCTCTTTCCAGATAACTGGTTTGTGACAAGGTAACAAAAACTAACCATCACACTACCCCAATACGTAAATTAAGTTTCTATAATAATGGAAAATTATTATAGAAACCGGGCAGTGGTGGCGCACGCCTTTAATCCCAGCACTGCTAACACAGTTTTTTTGTTTGTTTGTTTGTTTTTGTTTTTTGTTTTTTTGTTTTTTTTGAGACAGGGTTTCTCTGTATAGCCCTGGCTGTCCTGGAACTCACTCTGTAGACCAGGCTAGCCTCGAGCTCAGAAATTCACCTGCCTCTGCCTCCCAACTGCTGGGATTAAAGGCATGCGCCACCACTGCCTGGCACTAACACAATTTTTTAAGCCTTAAAAAACAAAAAAACAAAAAACAAGCAAGCCAGGCGGCGGTGGCGTACACCTTTAATCCCAGCACTTGGGAGGTAGAGGCAGGCAGATTTATGAGTTCGAGGCCAGCCTGGTCTACAGAGTCAGTTCCAGGACAACCAGGACTACACAGAGAAACCCTGTCTCGGGGGGGAAAAAAAACCAAGCAAACCTAGAAAATGTGTTTTTAAAATAAATAATAACAAAAGTTGCTGTCTAAACTGATGACATGATTATTCCATGGGATGGTTGAGGGGAAGGATCTTACTGTAGACATGAGAGAGAACAACCAGAGGCATCTGGAAAAGACTAGAGTAGAGAGAAAGTAGTAGACTGAACATGACCAGCAGGCTAGATCTCACCATGAGAAAAGCAGGAGCAGAGCAGAGAAAGACGGAGACAGACAAACAGACAGACAGACACATAGACACACACACACAGAGACAAAGAGACACAGAGAGAGCGAGACACAGAGACAGAGAGAACAAGAGGGGAGGGGAGATGAGAGATGGAGGGGGGAGGAGTCAGGGGAGCACTGTAGAAATAGTAGAGCTCTAAGAAGAATGAGGAGCTGGGGAGAGGAAGTTTAGGGCAGAGGAGGGAGAAGATCCGGGCTTCAGCATGGACTGTGAAATGGCTAACAGGTACTTGGCTCCTGAGGGAGCCTGAGGCCAGCAGGCTCTTTGGGATACTAATAGGCACCCCAGAGAGCCATTTGTCCCTTCTGCCTTTTGGAATTTGGGGGTGGAGGGGAGAGTGTAGAGAGCCACACCCAAGCCGGCAGCCTCCATTACAAGATGGAGGTTTCTTCTCCCCTTAACACATAGTCTGCACATGTGCCTAGGGCCAGAGCGTGCTAAGTCTCAGCCCATCTGCGCATGTGCTAGGGCCAAAAACGCCAAGTCACAGCCTATCCCGAGGCGTCTCATGAGGTAATGAGCAAACAGCCAATCAGAGATGAACACGCCGCTCCAGGGTGTATATAAACAGTGCATTCTCCAGGGCTCGCTCTCTCCTCGCCACATGGTAATAAAGGTTTGCTGCAGAAGGATCCTGTGTGTGTGTCCGTGTATTCCTGCCGGCGGGAAAATAGCGCGGATCACAGGAGAGGAGTTTCCTTTGAAACTGCCAGTTGCTTCGTTTCTGGGGGGGTGGAGGATGAGACAAGGTCTTATAACATAGCCCTGGTCAACTTGGAACACTTATATAGCTCAAGCTGGCCTTGAATTTTCAGCAGCAATTCTCCTGCCTTTGCACCTCTAATGCTAGGATTACAGAAGGGCACTACCAAGGCAGGTGAGCAGAGGAGACAGTTCAGTGTGGCATCCTGTTTGGGTTATATACCAGCCCCTCTTGCACCTGGCAACCTCAGAACCCTCAAGCCCCCGTAGGCTCCAAAGCACACACCACTCCCATCTCAAAACAATAATATAGATGTCTCTGCCCTTTAGTAACAAACAGTTTGTCTTGTTTTTCAAGACAGGGTTTCTCTGTGTAGCTCTGTTGTCCTAGAGCTCACTCTGTAGACTAGTCTCTCATGTGTCCAGGTATGAAAACTGGATGGTCTGTTCGTTCAGGCCCGAATTGGTTTGGGGTACAGTCAGCTCTCCTTAAGTGCTGGGAATAAAGGTGGCACCATGGCAGGACATTTATATTATCTGCTTAAGGACAAAGTTTAAAAATGGAAGCTAGCGCCGGGCGGTGGTGGTGCGAGCCTTTAATCCCAGCACTTGGGAGGCAGAGGCAGGCAGATTTCTGAGTTCGAGGCCAGCCTGGACTACAGAGTGAGTTCCAGGACAGCCAGGGCTACACAGAGAAACCCTGTCTCGAAAAACCAAAAAAAAAAAAAAAAAAATGGAAGCTAGCACTTGGGAGGCAGAGGCAGGTGGATTTCTGAGTTCAAGGCCAGCCTGGTCTACAGAGTGAGTTCCGGGGCTACACAGAGAAACCTTGTCTCGAAAAACAAACAAGCTATTCAGGTCCACATTGCACTTCCTGGATTCAGACTTCAGACAGACCAGCCAGCAAGAATGCCAATGACATTAATTTCCTTACCTCCTACTTGCCCAAGGATGCCTGAGTGCAAGGAAAGGACTGATGAAGGTGGCAGCACCTAGTCACCCACAGGTGCGGCCCTCACGGCAGAACACTGTATCGGCTACCGTTGTAATGATTAGGAGGGGTGGGGGAGGCCTGGCGGTTAAGAGACAGAGTTTCTGTGTGCAGCCCTAGCCGTCCTGGAACTCACTCTGTAGACCAGGTTGGCCTCAAACTCAGAAATCTGCCTGCCTCTACCTCCCGAGTGCTGGGATTAAAGGCGTGCGCCACCACTGCCTGGCTTATACTCATGATTCTTAAAAAGCAACCTGGTCATGCTAATCCATTACAAAACACTGTCTAGTCCTGCCTAAAGCAACGACCTAGTGATAAAGAAAGTGCCAGGCCAGCGTTTTTCACTTCTCATCCCTGTCAGTCGGGCTCTGCTCTGTGCATAGTGTTCATGATGTCAAGGAGGAGGAAGTAAGGGGCTTCATGCTTGCTTTGTTCTCTCTCTGTCTCTGTTTCTCTTTCTCTCTCTCTGTCTATCTCTCTCTCCCTCTCTCTCTTTCTCTCTCTCTGACAATACACGTTTGTCAGTAGTAGTTGTTCACTGATGTATCCTACTGAAGTTATGATCATCAACTGAGTTGCAAATCCATGGGTGTCTCAGTCAGGGTCTCTATTCCTACACAAACATCATGACTAAGAAGCAAGTTGGGGAGGAAAGGATTTATTCAACTTATACTTCCACATTGCTGTTGATCACCACAGGAAGTCAGGACTAGAACTCAAGCAGGTCAGGAAGCAGGAGCTGACGCAGAGACCATGGAGGGATGTTCCTTACTGGCTTGCTTCCCCTGGCTTGCTCAGCCTGCTCTCTTATAGAACCCAAGACTTCCAGCCCAGGGATGGCACCACCCACAAGGGGCCGTACCCCCTTGATCACTAATTTAGAAAATGCCCCACAGCTGGATCTCATGGAGGCATTTCTTTCAAGGGAGGCTCCTTTCTCCGTGATAACTCCAGCTTGTGTCAAGTTGACATACAAGCCCAGCCAGTGCAATGGGGTAGCATTCTAAGAGCCACAGGACCTTAACCCATCTGTCCCTCCGGTAACTGTACAAAGTCAACATAATTGCTTTGAGGATACAGAGGTGAAGAAACGCCCTGTTTTCTTTCTGTTGCTAAACACCATGGCCAAAGCAACTGGGGAGGGGAGGGTTAATTCTATCCTGAGGCTCACCGTCCTTCTTGAAGGGCAGTCAGGGCAGCAGCTCAAGGCCGAACCAGGAGACCGGAACTGAAGCAGAGACCCAGGAAGCATGCTGCTGGCTGGCTGGCTCAGCCACCTTTCTTATACACCCCAGGACCACCTTCCCAAGGTTGGTGCCAACCATAACAGGCTGGGCCCTCCCACATCAATAAAAAAAAAAAAAAAATCCCTCAAAGACTTGCCTACAGGCCAATCTGATAGAGGCATTTTCTCAACTGAAGTCCTACCTTCCCAGATGACCTGAACTTCTGTCACGATGACAAAAAAACAAACAAAACAAAGACTAACCAGCACAAGGGACATTAGCTATTCTTTGAAATGGCAGAACCCCACCTGTAAACAGACTTCTGACATTACAAGTAAGGTAAATCACTGGACATGTGCCTTCTCTGGGGCAGGAGGTCCTTGTCTTTCTCAGTGGGGTCTCCATCCCTCCTCTTTTGTTATCAGTGGTTGCCTTGGCCTCATATTCAACCTCAGATGGAATATATTAGCAAAAAAATAACATGCCCACAAGAAACTTAAGAAGAAGGAAGACCAAAAGGTGGACATTTCATTCCTTCTTAAAAAGGGGAACCAAACACACACAGGAGTGGCAGAGATTAACTATGGAGCAGAGACTGAAGGAAGGACAAGCATATAGCTATCTCCTAAGAGGCTCTGACAATACCTGACTAATACAGATGTAGAGGCTCACAGCCATTCATTGAACTGAGTACATGGTCCCCAATGAAGGAGTTAGAGAAAGGTTCTATGGAGCTGAAGGGTTTGCAGCCCCTTAGGACGAACAACAATTACTAACTAGTACCCTCAGAGCTCCCAGGGACCCAACCACCAATCAAGGACTATACAGGGTGGGACTGAATGTTCTGGCAGCACGTGTATAGTAGAGGATTGCAAATTCGATCATCAATAGGAGGAAAGGACCTCAGCCTTGTGAAGGTTCTGTGCCCCAGTGTAGGGGAATGCCAGGGCCAATAAGTGGGAGAGGGTGGGGTGGCAGGCATGGGGAGGGGGGAGACAACAGGAGTTTGTTCTTGTTGTTTTTGTTTGTTTGTTTGTTTTTTGGAGGGGAACCTGGGAAAGGGAAAATTTACATGTAAATAAAGAAAATATCTAAAAAAAAAAAACAAAAAAACAAAAAAAAACATGCACTGACCAAGCAGGAGCAGATGTTTTTCTTGCCGTTATTCCCTAAAGAACAGAGTAGAACCACACTCAACACTTAGTGCTCTTGGGAGGCAATGGACACTCTACGAGGTGGGTCTAGTAGGAGGTCTTAGGTCCCTCCAGGGCACTCTTATAGTGTGTGAGCAGACCCTGTCCCCTTCTCTCTCTTCTGTTTCCCCATCGTGAGGTGAATGGTTTGGTCCACTCTCACCATGGTGGGCTAGGTTGTCACAAGCCGCCAACGCAACGGGGACAACCAGTGTGTTAAAACCTAAACACCTGCGAGCCCTACAAAACTGTGAGCCAAAATGAATTTACCTTCTTTATAAGGTCTCTATCTTGGGTCTGCATTATGGTGACACAAGTCTAACACACAAGCCCTTACCAGCTAGTTCTAGGAAAGCAGCCTTTGTGGAGAACAGCACTGTTGGGCCTTCTCTTGGATTCACTCTCTCTGGAGGGCAGAAGGGGACACATCATCAAGGCTCAGAGACAGCGCCTCACACCGCAGGCCCCTGCACTGTCAAGCCTTTCCATGGAAGACCCTATGAGTTTCTCACTAGCCTCTCTCAGCCCCCAAAGAAGTCCTTCATCACCTCCCCTAGGGAGCATTCTCAACCACCCCAGTCGATTGCCCACTCTATGCCCTGCCTCAGTTTACCCTGGGTGTCAAAGCTGGTCTTGGCATTGTCAAGCAACTCCTGTCTCAAGATTGTGCAAAAAAAAAAAAAAAATTGTTTTCTGTGACCTCTGATTGGTTAACAAAGAGGCAGGACTTCCAAGCCCAGTGAGGGGGTCTTTGGTGGGGAGAGAGGGAGAGTCACCATGAGCAGTCACCATGAGCAGATTGCCAGGGGAGCTGCTATGAGGGTACTGGTGGAGCAAGAGCAACCAGGGCAAGACTAAGTTGTCAGGTAACGGGGCACGTGGCTGGGGAGCAGGCAGGCATAGGCGGATTAGAATAGATGGGAATCTGCCCAGCTATAGTGCTTGAAGCTTATTAACATGTATATATATATAAGGTCTCTGTGTCTTCATTTGGGAGCTAGAGCAGGCATAGGAGAGCCGGAACCACTTTACAACCAGGAGAGGCACCATTTGAAAGCTTAGAAGGATAGGAACGTATGATGTTTTTGGAGTGTCACTGGGGGTGGGATTTTTAAGGTTTTGAAGCTCACACCAAGCCCAGAGTCTATTTCTCCCCCTGCCTAGGGATCAGGATGTAGCCCTCAGCTCTAGCTCCTACGCCTGCCTGCAAGCCGCCATGCTTCCTGCCATGGCGATAACAGAGCAATGCCCCTGAAACTGTAGACTAGCCTCCAGTTAAATGCTTTCTCTTATAATAGCTGTCTTGGTCATGATGTCTCTTCACAGCATTAGGCCAGTGACTGAGACATCTGGGAAGGACTCAGGAGGGCAGAGCTCATGCCACAAAGTCTCTCATCCCGTAGACGGTACTGGCTTCTTCCTAATGCTGGTGGGAAGATTTTTGAGAGAGAAAGAAAAAAGCACAAGATCAATGGTGTTTTGTTTTGTTTCATTTTGTTTTAGTTTGGTTTGGTATGAGAAGGGGGGAAAGGGGGCCTGGAGAGATGGCTCAGTGGTTAAGAGCACCAACTGCTCTTCCAGAGGTCCTGAGTTCAAATCCCAGCAACCACATCGTGGCTCACAACCATCCACATGACGCCCTCTTCCGGAGTGTCTGAAAACAGCTACAATGTACTTACATATAATAAATAAATAAATCTTTAAAAAGAGAGGGGGGGAGGGAAATCTCACTATGTAGCCCAGGCTGTCCCCAAACTCATAATCTCCCTTCTTCAACCTCCCAAATTCTGGGGTCATATTTGTAACTGTAGACCATTGCATCTAGCTGCACAAAACAGCTGAAAACAGTACATTTCCACTCCTAGTACACATTGTTGATCCAAGCAAATCTCAAGCTCAAACCAGAGTTAATATGGGAGGGAGCTACCAAGCAACACAGACAGAGTTGGTCATGCAAGATCAGGGAGCATCTATCACAGTGATGGAACAGAATGCACATCCTCAAAAGCTTGTTCTTCTCCTTGTTCACTTGAATGATTTGATTATTTAAAACATGGCCTTGCCCTGGCTGGCTTAGATCTTACTATATAGCCTACCATGACCTATAAATCTCCATCCTCCTGCCTTAGCCTCCCTGGGATTATAGGGACACAGCATGGCACCCAGCTTGTAAGTCTGAGTAAGTACCAATATTCCTTGTGAAGACCTTTGTGGGGCAGTGGTCTGTTCAGGCAATTTAGGCTCAGTCGAGTAATTGGCTTTGAGCTCTGGAGCCTCAGTGGGCAGTCTCTGACTGCATGGGGTGGAAGGAGCTCAGCTATAACTCCTGAGTCTTTGGCTTCTGTTTCAGTCACAACCCCTTACAGCTGCCCCTGCAGGAGATGTGTGCTCTATCAGGCAGACAAGGTCCCAAGTTCCCAGCATGCTAGCTGGACCCTACCCCCCAGTCATCTGACCACAGTCAGGCATGCCATGCCCCATATAATAGAAGGGACGGTTCGCCCCCTCCTCTCTCTCTTGCTCTTTGTCTCCTCTCTTTTCCTGCTCTTTGTCTCCTCTCTTTTCCTGCTCTTTGTTCTCTTCTCTTGCCTTCTTGCTCTCTTCCTTTCTTCCTTTCTCCCCTCTCTCTCTCCTCTCCTCCTCTTCTTCCTCTCCTTTCCTTCTCTCTACATGGCTGGCCTATTTTCTCTTTCCTATAATAAAATGCCTCCTTTTTAATTAATGTGCACCCTGCCCGCGGGCCATCAGCACCAGAGAGAGAGAGAAGAGAAAGAAAGAGAGAGAGAGAGAGAGAGAGAGAGAGAGAGAGAGAGAGCGCTCCAGGCTGCAGCAGCAGGCCGTCCGAGGTACAACAGACCTTGGTGATTACATGTATGTTTCTCTGACTAATGAGACGACCCTTCAGGCTGGAGCGAGCCATCAAGCTTTGGTTGGTTGGTCTTGCAGACAGGCTTTCACTGTGTATCCCAAGCTGGCCTTGAGCTGGAGATTCTGCGCCTCCACCTCTAGAGTGCTTGGTTTATATAGATGGGCCTCTGTGCCCTGCTAAGTAATTAGCTCTATTTTGTGCTTCATCAGAGGTGAGCTTATGTGTGCAAACTGTCCATCCCACACAATGGCAGTTAAGAGTTAGGGGTGAGAGGAATTTGGATGGAAATTTTGTCCTTTGCTCTTGCTAGCCTTGTCATCCTAAAAATGTTTGATGACCCTTCTGAGCCCATTTCCTCGTGTCATGGGACAGTGGTGCCTACATAGGTTGTTTGCTTGCTTGCTTGTTTGTTTGTTTTAGAGGGGGTATCACACAGCCATGTTGGCCTTGAGCGCATTATATAGCCTAGGATGACCTTAAACTTCTATTTTCTTGGTTCTACCTCTTGGGTGCTTGGCATGACAGGCGTGTACCACCATGCCTGCTTTTTGTGGTGCTGGGATGGAACCCAGGGCTTCACATATATCAGCACATGGCCTACCATCTGAGCTCCATCCATAGTCCCTCCTAAGGTTTAGGTGAAGAACAAATGAAGGAAAGCATGTGCCTTGCACACCCCAATCAACCTTATTTAAGGATTAGCTGTTATTATAAAAATCCTAAATTCAGTTGTTATAATCTTCCTCTGACGTAAAGATAGGTAAGTCATGACGCCCACTTCCTCTGTGTCTAGGAGGTCAAGTGTGGCTGTGTACACCTTCAATCCCAGCACTCGGGAGGTAGAGGTAGGTGACTCTCTGGGAGTTTGAGGCAGCCTAGTCTATACAATGAGTTCCAGGACAACCAGAGCAATATAGAGAGACCCTGTCTCAAAGAAAATAAATAACAACAACAACAACAACAACAACAACAACAACAACAAGAATAAAGTGTCTATGAAGGGCTTCCTGAACTCTTGAACTGGGAGTGGAGTTCGGTGGTAAATTACTTTACAAGTATAAAGCCCTGGGTTTAACCCCCAACATCAAAGAGAGAGAGAGAGAGAGAGAGACCCTCTACTAAGTGGAGCCTCTGACAGATGCCCTGATACCCTGACACAGGGCAGCAAGCCACACTAAGCCTTGGTGGCTGTATGCACAGCACAATGCACTGATTCTGCTTTCTTTTGTAATGTTTTCCCGTGGAGATAAACTCTCTAACCTAGGCACACCTTAAATTCACTATGGAGCTGAGTGTGACCTTGAACTCAGGATCTTGCTACTCCCACCTCAAGTGTGGGAATTCTAGGTGCTCACTGCCACATCTGTGGCAGCAGCTGATGCTTCTCCTTCTAATCTTTCTTCTCTTCCTACTCCTTCCCTTCTGTCGCTCCCTCCTCTCCTTACCCTTCTCCCTCCTCCCCTTCCTCCTCCTCTTCCTCCCCTTCATCTTCCTCTGTTGTACTGGGCCTGTCATGCTGCCCAGACAACAGGCTGGTCCAGAATTCCTGGATTCAATCCGCCCTGCCTCCTTAGGCCACCACACCTGGCCTTTTGCACTCTAAAAACAACCAACCAATGAACACAGGAACAGCAAGGGCAGTGAGGGAGGGAAGCTTAGGCAGGTGCAGAGGATTAACACAGTCCTAGAGTGGAAGCCAGTCTCACACACTCCCAGCACTCTCCTGGGAGGAGCCCAAGGTCAGACCTCGCGATAACACCTTGTTTGATTTAAGGACTGAATCATTGTTCCTTCCACTCTGCCTTTGTGACTTCAGTCAGGTCAGTTCACGTCTGAAGCTGAGTGTGGCATCTACAGGGATAAGAGCAACAGCACTGGCCTCGTTAGGGAGGATGCGGAGAGAGTGAAATGGTCATTTCGGAGTTCTTGAGAATAGTTCATGATACCTAGGATGGTCTCTTGGGACTGGATGACAGCCCACATGAATTCCACCGAGGACCTGGTCTCTGAAGGAAGGAGCAAAACCCTTCTGAAAATGAGAGCTCACTAAAATGACCTTTGATGCAACTTACTCATAGGACAGCCTCTAATAAGAAGGGATTCCCCTGAGCGTAAGGACACATTAAGCTTGAGCAAGATGAATACAGGACAGAGATGAGAAAGAACTTCCTGAAAGTCAGGGTTGGCCAATTAAATTGGAAATAATGATTTAGAGCTGTGGCGTTCCTGGGCTGAACAGGGAGTGGCATGATGAGATGGGTTGGGACAGTCAACTGCCCTGGCAAGTGTGTCTTCACACATACACACACACACACACACACACACACACACACACACACAAACACATCAGGAGCCAGGTCTGTGACCTCTGACTAAGTGACATGGGCTGGGCTGGTAGAAACTGGCTGAGGCTGGGAAAAGCTGCCCTAGCTATGAAAACTTTCTCAAGACTAACCTAGTCTCTACTGCCCACTCACGTGGGCTTTGGGGACACCCTCAGCACAGAGTGACGCATGCGCTTTGAGTAAGGGGATAGAGGGAGGCAATCTCGTGCACGTATCAGCCTTCATGCGTATCTCCCAGGGCAGGCTGGGAGAAGCCTTGAGGGATGTTAGGCCAAGTTAAGGACCCTCTGCCAGAACGTCAGCCAGCCCTCAGATTGCAAGGCCTTGTGGGTCTCCTTCAGAAGAACAAGGCATAGAGGGGCTTGTCCACAGTCCCCTAAAACCAAACCAAATCAAGTGTCATTTCCAGGAGGCACCACTAGGGGCAACCATGGGGCAGAGAAACGGGGTAGAGCAGCTGCGATCTGTAAAGAACTCACTATTGCTGTTGTTTGGGGGTTTGGTTGTTTTGTTTTGTTTTCCTCTCTGGAAGCAGAGAGGGTGGGTAGGGAGCATCCCACAAGTAAGGGCTTTGGTATGGTCGGGTCACCTGTGGCTCACTGCTAAGGACTTCCTGGGATCCAGAGACATAAGGGCCCTACAAGTCTGGGTGAAATTTGGCCAGCCCTGGGGAAACCCCACAGACATTCTGCCTCTGGGGCTCCCTATTCCTCCTCCTCTTATTTCCTCTGTCACCTGTACCCCCAGCGGACTCCTCACATTCCCACTCGCCTCAGCCCCTTTCAGTGCTAGAATAGACAAACCTTTTCTCACACCGTGAAAGAGCCACAAGCCACTTTCCTGCTGAGCCACCCCCATCCGCAGAACCCTGCATAGCCTGCTGCTGAAGGGGTAACCCTAAATCAGGGGTGATCATGTGAAATCATCCAAACACCAGCTATCTAAAAACAGTCTGGGACAGAGAGGGGACAGTGTGGGCAGGAATCCTCCAAATGGAATACTCTTGGTCTTCCAGCAAGTGAGTTCAGTAAGGTCCAGCAAAGGCTCAGGCCACGCTAGCACCATGCTTTATGCAAGGGACTGTCCCGCTTCAGGGACATTTAGTTAAGGTCCACGATACAGACACAGAGAGCTGTGGGTCGGGAATAAGAAAGCAGTGGGGCCTTTGAAGAAATACTGTGAGCAGGGCTGGTGTTAGCAGGAAAGACAGTAAGTGCTAGGCCTGAGAGGGATTTGAAGGAAGTGGGAGGGTTTGGGGGACATTGCAGGCAACACTGAAGGAGAAGCAAAAACACCAGGTAAGTTGAGGCAGATTCAGGGACGCCGAGACAGAAGGAGAAGCAGGAGGAAAGTTGAAATTGTCACTGGGGTCCAACGAGGAGACCCTTGAATGCCAGAAGAAAGAGGATTTACCCTTCAAAGTCACCACGACCCAGAGATGGTCGGCTTGGAGGTGGGATGTCCCCAGGGAGCCATCAAAGCAGACTCTGGGGTCTTTGGAAGACCTGCCCTTTCCGCATTTCTGTTTGATTGTATACAAGTCTTGTATAGCCCGGGATAATACTGAACCTCTGATCCTCATGCCTCTGCCTCCCCAATACCAAAGTAAGAGACAAGTGCCACCAGCTTATGCTGGTATGGGGAGTCAAGCTCAGTGCCTCACACATGCCAGGCAGGTACTATGCCAACTGGCTGAGCCAGCCCCCGGCCCTGTTTGCTTGTTTCCTTTTTTAATTGTTTCCCGATTATATTTATGTGTGTGAGGAGGTCAGTCTTTCCTTCCATTTAGTGGGTCCTGAGGATCAAACTCAGGCCTTCCCAGACATGTCCTTAGCCATGTTTGCTAGTTTTTCTGTCAGGGCCTCACTGGGCTGCTCAAGCCATCTGTGAACACTCCGGCTTCGGCCTCCTGGGAAGCGGGGACAAGTGTGCTCCACCACACTCAGCTCCCGGCATCTTCACAAGCAAGCTCTTCCACATCAGGGGTCTTTGTTCGTTCTTTGTTCCAGAAGTGTCCTGCCTGCAGCCCCAGCAGCAGCACCCTTTGTGTTCAGCAGTGTGGTCTCAGTACAGAGCTCAACTCCTCCAGGAAGCCTTCCTTGCCTGCCCTTTGTAGGAACTGGTCCCTCTAACATGTTGTTAGCATCACCAAGTGCCTGCACCTATGGATGGGCTCGACCACAGACCTGTTGCTATGGGCAACGGGCCCCATATTCCCAAAATCCTTAGGGTTCGCTTCCCATCTTCACCTGGGCCATATGTATGTCACAGCTCGTATAAAACGGGGAACATTCCTTTCTCTTTCCCTTTTCCCTCTTCTCTCTTTCTGTGCCACCTCCCCACACTCTCCCCCTCTCAATTAAACCTCCTACTCGTGGAATTGTTTGGGCCTGGTGTGTGGTATTTTCGACGCGATCGCCTCTCTCACAACCATCACATGTACTCGTGGTTTCCGGTCCATCACATCTATATCTACCTTTAACAATGTTTTTATCTGGCCGGGCGTGGTGGCGCACGCCTTTAATCCCAGCTCTTGGAAGGCAGAGGCAGGCAGATTTCTGAGTTCGAGGCCAGCCTGGTCTACAGAGTCAGTTCCAGGACAGCCAGGGCTACACAGAGAAACCCTGTCTCGAAAAACAAAAACAAAAACAATGTTCTTATTTACCATCTGTCTCTCCACAGGTCTGGAATTCCCCATGTCTGTCTGGTATTCTCTCATTTATCTCTAGATTCCTTAGACCTCGCATAAGTGCTTAGGAGGAAGGAAGGCAGGGAGAATGGGAGCCCAAGGCTGATGTAAGTAAGGCACCAGCAGCTGGACCCAGTGGCCTTGTATGTGTTGTCTTCCACGATCTGCCACCTCCTGCTCAAGTCCCCAGCCTGTTCTCAACTCTACTCTTCAGAAAAGATACAGCTCTCGTTGCTAGTAACTTCCAGCACCTCATTAACATAGATGGCCTGCCCTTCCCAAGAGATGTGGACTGGATGGGACTCGAGGCCCAGGCTCATCTTCGCACCCTCCCACCTCTTGAACTTGTATGCCAACCCCACAAGACCCACTGCCTGGCCCTAAAGTTACCTTTCAGATCTAAACTCAGATCCTAGGACACCTCATCAGCTGTAGGGTCAAGCTGTGGGTCTGATGAAAAACATCTGGCCCGGAGAGGAAACCAAGGCATGGTCAAGGAATGTGTGATCCATGTTATGGCCACCGGGAACTTCTAAGGAAGCAGAGAAAGAAAAGAGCTATCCAGGAGGTCCCCTCTGTCTGATGGGTGACTCCCAGCCCCTCCCAGCAGAGGCCCAGCCTCTGGGCATCCTTTTCTTCAGGAGACTATTCAGTTCCTCTGCTTGTGTTTCCTTCTCAGCCCGCCCCAGGAATCTGTCCTCCACAGCATGGAAGAGTTTGGTGGAAGAGGCAGTTGTAGAAAGGACAGCCAGACAGAGCCAGAATAGAAGGAATGGACCAAGACAGCCTGCACGTCCACCTGCCCACACACCTGTAGCTGGCCACACCTCTGTCTTTAGCTGTGTCTGGGAACCTCTCCTCCCAGGGAGGCTTGATACAGGCCCCAGGGCACTGGGAGGTGGAAGTGGGACCTCAGCCCTGAGGGAAGGGAAAGGGTTAACTCTCCCTGGGTCTATGGGAGGCATCAGCAACTCACCCGTCTCAATTTCAATTTCCCTCTTTCTCCTCCTTCCATCTTTACCTGGGAAACAGTGGGAGGAGAAGCTAGGAGCCCTCAGCACCAAGTGTCTCTGGGGTGTTATTTAATAGAGCCAGTAATCAGCACCAACTGGTTCATTAGCTTTCTCTCTCCTGGGTCCTCTCCTCCCTGGATGTGTCTTCTCTTCTCCTGCCCCAGTGTGAGTGCTAGGGACAGGCAAACGAGGTTCTCATCCAACTCCTTCCCTCCAGTGCACACAGCTTGGGGGCAGGAGGCAGGGTGGACGCAGCCAGAGGTCAGGACAGCTCCTCTGTAGCGCTGAGACCTCACTTCAGAATCTGGAAGAGAACACTGAAGGGCAAATTTGTGGCTAAGAACAGGAACACACATCCAACCAACCAATGGTGAAGATGCCTCTCCAGACGGAAGGGAGCCATGGGAGAGGGTGAGAAGTGGAGCTTTTTTTTTTTTTTTTTTTTTTTTTTTTTT
>JADRCD010201621.1:0-16071 GCA_019843815.1 Montemys delectorum
AAAAAAAAAAAAGCTAGTAGTTTCTACTCATCATATCAAATCAAAAAGTTACTCAGGAACCCAGAGAGAGTTAATTGATGCAAGCAAGTAACTTGGTGACAACCACAGTGTCCTGTCATGACCCCATTTTAGAATCGCATTTCTTCTTTTAAAAGCTGCTTATGTGAAGATGTAGTTCCCGGTTAAGGCAGATGGCAGGCATATAGGAAGTGATGAGTTCAACTCCCAGGGCCACCAAACAGAAAAACAATTCTTACACATTTAGTCGTAAAACCAATCCCAAAACCACAAGGACACACGACATAGCAACACACTTTTCTTGTAGAAGAAGAGGTAAAAATGACCCGGTGGCTCTGAACTGCTACTTGAAGCTCCTCCCAGCCTGAAGCACTAAGCTCTGAAGGCAGGCGTACCGCTGTGCCACGGACAGCTGTATTTTTGTATTTGTTTTGCCCAGATCTCTGCAACATAGACAGCGCTGATCTTTCTGTCGACTTCTAAAAGGTATGGCAGAACCTGGTCTGCCAGCTGGATAGTGCTGACCACAGAGCAGTCCTGATGCTTCCGGAGGGTGGGGCAACCTACACTGACAGCCTTCTGAGGTTCAGCTGAGCCACAATCAACTACTTCCCATCTGGGGCGAACCTCACAGCAGAAAGCCCCTCCTCTGTGAAACAGCTGCCCCATGCTCCTAAGCACTCTCCAGTGTCCTTATCAAATACTTGGAGTCTTTTATTTCCTCAGTCAGCAATCCACACCTGACCAACTGAGTCAAGTGTAACACTGTGAGGTCATGTTGAACTTGGCAGGTCCTGTTCCATTCTCTCCACGAATCCAGAATTTCATGAAATCTTGGGATAGTTTGACCAGTCTGTTATTCAGTCCCCCATCTCCACCCACAATGTAACAAATCTAATTTTAACTATAAAGCACATACATTTTGATAAACTGATATTCAGTGACCTGTGAGACTTCTTGAAAAAGTTAGAAAATAAACAAAAAAATTAATGCAAAGTGAATCGATGAAGAAAGATAATAAACCAAGGGAGAATACAATTAAAATGAAAGCAAATGCACAAATTAGGCGATTGAATCAAATGCCAGTTAATGGTTGATGGAGGTAGGGCACCTGGGTTGCATAAATATGTACAGACAGAAGAGTGAATTTAGATTTTTTTTTTATACCATGCACAAAGAATGATTCAAAGCATGTCAGTGATCTAAATACAAGTTAAAAAAACTCTTGATTTCAGGGGAAAGCATAGGAACGAATCCTCATGGTCTTCAGTTGGTAGTGATTTCTTAGATGCAGTGCAAGCCTCACAGGTAATAAATGAGGAGATTGATAATTTAGACATCATCAAGATAAAGCTCTTCTGTCTTTAGAGAACCTGATCAATAAAGTGATTGGACAACCCGCACACCAAGGGGAATCATTTGCAATTCTTAGATGTAAAGGGAGATCTGTGTCTAGAATGTAAAAGAACTCTTACAACTCAATGGTAAAAGACAGTTGAAAAGATGTTTCTGAAGAGAAGGTATATGATGATGGCTTCTAAAAATATGGAAAATGGCTGTGGTCATTATTGAGTAGGGAAATGGTTATTCAAATCATGATAAGATTCCACTTCAAGATCGTTAATACAGCAATAAACAAAGAGCTAGTTAACACTGTTGGAGAACACAGAGATAAGTCAATATGTGCATGCTTTTGGTGGGAATTAAAATGGCTCATCCAATGTGAAAACATTTGGAATATGCTTGACTTGTTATCACAGACAATGTGATTACTCTTATCAACTCACACATTCATATAAAAATTACATTTGAGTTTTCAAAATCATTTTACTAACAAGATTCAGAAGTGTAAACAACTCCTATCAGGAGATTAATGGAAACTGAACTGTCATTCACAAAATATTGACAATAAATTGAGGTAAGTTACTAACACATGCTACAACATGGATAAACCTCCAAAATATTGGTAAAATATTAGCTATTATCACCCAGTGTTTTAGTGTTCTATTTACATAAAAAGTTCAGAAAATAAAAATTTAGAGAGATTAGTCAGAATAGAAGTTATCCACACAAATAGAGAAACTATTGGCTACTGGTGGCCAGAGAGCTGGGCAGAGCCTGATAATGGGTGTTTCTTTGAGTGATGCTGGGATTTCTTAAAATTACTAAATGCTGATTCTTGTAAATTATATATGAGTACTCAAACATTGAATTGTACATTTTAATAGATCAAATTAGTGCATTTCAGATATTTATTCCCTCAAGTAAGTTGCTAAGAATAACAAATATAAAGACCACCAGTCTCAATTAATCTGGACCCCCAAGATCTCTCAAATACAGGACCACAAAACAGGCAGCATACACCAGGTGATATGAGGCCCCCAACACAACACATATATGGCAGGCCTCTGCCGTATATGTGTTCAGTCTGAGATGGTGCACCTGACCCTCAAAAAACTGGAGGCCCCAAGGAGTTTAGAGATCAGGTCGGGTGGGGGTTGGGACATCCTCGTGGAGACAGGGGATAGGGAGGAGGTATGGGATGTAGAATAGTTGAAGGGTGGACCAGTGAGGGCAGTAATAAAGCTGGAGTGTAAAATTTAATTAATTAATTTATTATAAAAAGAATAAAGTTTCCATTTTGGAAAGTACTCATAATATCTGAAAGGAAAAGGTAACATTATTATAAATTCTATAGGCATGAAGAGAAATCAATGATCAACTTAATGTTGGTAAGTTTTTTTTTTATCTAATTATAACATGTACAAAGTAGACTCTAAAAATATCTTAAATCTGGTGACACAGATGAGCAAAGTTCATATTTCTGATATTTGTTGAACCTTTTGTTTACTTTTACTGTTTTCTTCCTCCTTGTATTTACATGTACTTCCTTTGGTATTCCAGAAACTACAGGAAAATCTTCAATCTAGCACTGAGAAAATGACCAGTTACGGACAAAGGCAGCTATTGGGGGAAAAACAAATGGCTGGAGGTACACAGGAAACATGAATACAATTAAAGAAAAAAAACACTTTGTTCTTTTCAAAACGAGTTAGAACAAAAGCATCTTATGCCTCTGTGGACTCCCATAGAGCTAGAGCCTAAACATGGGAAGCAGAGTGGTGGCTGCTTGGGATTGGGAAGAAGAAGGGGAAGAAGGGGAAGAGAAGGGATGATGGAAGTTAGGAGATGTGCATAATTGAGCATTTAAAACATTCATGGTCACTACAGTTGGTACCTTTTTTATATATGAGGAGTTTGCTACAATGGTTGGTGTTATGTATTGCTACATCACACTATGGTAGCAACTGGAACAGTGAGATAATAAATATATTAGCTTGACTGTGGCAGTCATTTTACAATGCCTATAATGTATCAAACCTATATCATGAACCTTAAAAAATATATAGTAAAAATATATAGTACCCAGATAACATAAACAATATAACAATAATCCAAACACTACTAAACACATCATATGAAGAACATGTAAAGTAATGTGTTTTATACAGAGTTATCTACAAAGTTTAAGTGTTCCTCTATGAAAGAATTGATGTATATGTGTAAAGGCTGAGGGAGGGAAGAACAACCAGGGTACACAGTGTTGCCAGGAGTAGTGAAACACTGTTATGGTAGAAACAGCTTGTCATAAATTTGTTCAAACCCAATGAATGCTCACTATTTAGACTGAACCCTAATGTGAACTGTGGACTGCGGGTATTCTGACAATATGGGCTCCTCTCTTACACCAAATTCAGCACTTGGTAAGATGTTGATTGTTGGGGGAGGTGCACCTGTGTGGGAGCCAGGTGCATACAGGAACACTTATTTTTCTGCTTAGTACTTCAATGTGTAGCAGACTTTTAGCAGAACTATTATCTCTGGCATGAATCTGGAGTAATGGCACCTAGACTTCGAAGAAGCCCTTTTTCATTGATTGTTATCTGAGATTCTATGGGCTTGTTCTTTTGAAGAATGTTCAGAGCCCCTTTAAAACTTAGTCCAGAGCCATGCCTGACAAGCCAGAAAGTTTCCTATGGCTGAGAATTGCTTAGGTGATCAGTCCTTCAAGGCAACAGCTAGGTCAGATAAGAAGTTTTGGGATTTGGAAATTGACTTGCGAAAGGTGCCTTTTGTGTAACCATAAAAGGAGCTCCTAGAAGGCTGTCAGTGTTCAGTCCTTCTGAGGCTGATCCCCCTGCTGCTGAGAAGCCTAAATTTGTCAAGCAGTGGCTCTCTTTTCTTTGATCAATCATCCAGAGTAACCCAGAACATGAACATCTATGGACCCCAAACTTCTCTAAAACTAAAATCTTTTTTAAGGAATTAATATAAGCAAATAGCAATGGTGTTTAATCAATAAATAAGGGGTGACAATACTTTGGGAATATTGCAGGTTCAGCCCAAATCACTACAATATAGTAAATATCACATTAATAATCATCCTATATATATTTTGGGATCCTGGTAATGTGAATTATGTTTATATCGACTGTAGCCTGTCAAATGTGGAAAAACATTATATCAAAAGTGTGCATTAGAGTATTTTTTTCTGGAAAAAATCAAACAACAACAAAACACTTCTGAAAACACTTCAGTCTTCACCATGCCATCCTTCAGTTGTGGCCCTCTTGCCTCATTGTTGATAGCTTCTGATTCATTACAGTGGAGAGTCTTGAAGGTTGATGATAGTGGGACTTTAAAACAAGAGAGTATGTTGCATCAGTGGACTCTTACTGGGAGGAACTCCTCTGTAGCACATGACTCTGGTTGTAGACTCTCAAGTAGAACTTTCAGTACTGGAGTTCAGTATCTCAGACCTTGAGACTGGTTTATCATTTCAATGTCTGCTGATAATCAGTGCTGTAATTTCTGCATTACTTACAGGATTTTCATCTAGAAAACTCTTCTGTCCCAAGAAAACACTTTGTACATTATTATGGATTCAGTTTTTTCTTATGAGTTTGAAATGACTGGAGTAAACATTCAATAATCCATGATCAAAAGAGGTGTGCTGGTCATTTGGGTTTTGCTATCCCATTTGAAGAGTGAGGGCAGAATAGATTAAGTATAATTTTATCCTAATGCCACCAGGATTTCCAGAATGGGACATGGATATTGGTGTCATCTGAAAGTTATCAGCTGCCTTAGCTCTGAATAAATCAACCTGCTGGACACTAACTCTCCCCCTGCAAAACTCCCCAGTGTCACTGTTTTTCAAGGATGTTTTCTTTAAATTGAAAATCTGAAGTGGATTTCTGCCTTTAACTATGACTCTATTTAGATATTTTGGACAATGTGATATGGCTTTGATGTCAGTGTGCTCATTTCTTCTTGCTCTATTGCCTTGTAGAGATGAATTCTTTCCTGCAGCCTTATAGAACCAAGCTCTTCAAGCTTCAGAATTTTTGTGTAGTTTCCTTGTGTCTCTCTCCCTTTATTGAATTCCAGATGAATAGAGACTTTCTATGGATTATGTTTTAGCTTAAGGGAGTGACTTCCTAGTTTGATTTTCTTTCTAGACCAGTAAAACGGTCTCATTAATAATAAGGCTGCTTTGTTCTCATTTGCTTTGTGTGCTCATGGGAGTAGCAATTTTACTTTCTCTGTGAACTTTCTTTGGCTTTCTTAGCTAGCTGTTTAGAGACTGGAGATCAATTAGGGGGATCTCTGGGGCTAGCTGAAGACCTGGGACAGGGAGGCTCCTTGGAGTCTATGTGAGTGACCCTAACTGAGATTCCTACCAGTGGGGTTTATGGAGACTGAAGGCCACCTCCTATAGCCAGGCAAGACTTCCAGGGGAAGGGAGAGGCATCAACCTACACACAAAACTTTTAACCCAAAATTTGTCTTGCATATAAGATGTGCAGGGATAAAGATGGAGCAGAGATGGAACAGAGGAAACAGCAAGCCAATGACTGACCAAACTTGAGACCCATTCCATGTAAAAGAGCCAACCCCTGACAGTATTAATGATACTCTACTGTACTTGCAGACAAGAACTTAAGCATAACTGACTCCTGAGAGGCTTCATCTAGCAGTGGATGGAGACAGATATAGAGTCCCACAGCCAAACATCAGATGAAGCTCAGATAGTCTTGTGGAAGAGTGAGGGATAGAATTGAGCGAGCCATAGGAATCAAGGACACCACAAGAAGACTACAGAGTCAACTAACCTGGGCCCATGGGGATTGCACCTAGGCTCCCTGCTCATTTAGAGCTGATATGCAGCTTGTTCTTCACCTAACAAATGGATTCCCTAACAATTGGAGTGGGGACTGTATCTGACTCTGTTGCCAGCCATCGTTTTCCCTTATCTTAACTGGACTGCCTTGTTGGGCCTCAGTGGGAGAGATGTCCTGAGTCCTACTGGGACTGAATGCCCCAGGGTAGGGCAGTTCCCAAAGGGGTCTTCCCTTCTCTGAGGAGAAGAGGAGAGGGTAATTTGAGGAGAGATTTTAAGGATGGGAATGGGAAGGGAGGAGAGGAGAGAAAGAGACTATGAATGGATGTAAAGTAAAAAGTTAATAAGTAATTAATGAAAAAGAAGCCAGTCTTGCTTTTTGGCATCTTCTTTAATAAGTTTAATAATTTCTATTTCTCAATTTAAAATAAGCTGGGATCAAAAGCTGGTACGGTCACTCGAAATCAGTCTGGCGGTTCCTCAGAAAACTGTATACAGTATTACCTGAGGACCCAGGAATACCACTCCTGGACATATACTGAGAAGATGTTCCAACTTATAACAAGGACACATGCTCTACTATGTTCATAGCAACATTATATATAATAGCCAGAAGCAGGAAAGAATACAGATATCCTTCAACAGTGTTAGGAGCCGCACTCGCCATTATAAGATGGCACCAGCTTCCTGCTTCCTGGTTCTTCTTGGAAGCCCTGCTTGAATGTGCGCCTGCGGAAGGCGCGAAACTTAGTATGCTAATTAGGCACTAAGGCTAGAGCCAATGAGGGATCTGCACGTCTCCCAGAGATCTATATAAGCCGCGGGGTTTCGGCATTCCGGGTCCTTCTACTTCATGCCATCTAAAAGAGCTGTAACAATAAATTGCTGTCAGAAGAATCCTGAGTGTGGCGTGCTCCTTATCGGTGCGGTAGCGCGCTACACAACAGAGGAATGGATACATAAAATATGGTACATTTACACAATGGAGTACTATTCAGCTATTAGAAACAAGGAATTCATGAAATTTTTAGGTAAATGGATGAAACTAGAAAATATCATCCCAAGTGAGGTAACCTAATCACAAAAGAACACACATGGTATGCACTCACTGAGAAGTGGATATTAGCCCCAAAGCTCAGAATACCCAAGATACAATTCACAGACCACATGAAGCTCAAAAAGAAGAAAGACCAAAGTGTGGGTGCTTCAGTTCTTCTTAGAAGTAGGAACACGGTAGCAAATATGGAGACAAAGCGTGGAGCAAAGACTGAAAGAAAAGCCATCCAGAGACTGCCCCACCTGGGGATCCATCCCATATATATCAGTTATCAAACTCAAACAATATTGTGTATGCCAAGAAGTACATGCTGATAAGAGACTGATATAGCTATCTCCTGAGAGGCTTTTCCAGAGTGACAAATACAGAGGTAGATGCTCACAGCCATCCATTGGACTGAGCACAGGGTCCCCAGTGGAGGAGTTAGAGAAAGGACTGAAGGAGCTGAAGTGGTTTGAAACCCCATAGGAAGAACAACAATATCAACCAACCAGATCCTCCCCTCAAAGCTCCCAGGGACTAAACTACCAACCAAGGAGTACACATGGAGGGACCCATGCCTCCAGAAGCATATGCAGCAGAGGGTGGCCTTGTCCGGAATCAATGGAAGAGGCCCTTGGTCCTGTGAAAGCTCGATGCCCCAGTTTAGAAGAATGTGAGGGCAGGAGATGAGAGTGGGTGGGTGGGAGGGGGAACACCCTCATAGAAGTAGGGGCAAGAGGGATGGGATAAGGGGTGTGGGGGGACCAGGAAAGGGGATAACATTTGAAATGCAAATTAAGAAAATATCCAATAAAAAAAGAAAAAACTTGAAAGAGGTAGGTAATGTGGAAGATTAAATAATGGGGGAAAAAAACTAAGCAAAGTAGAGTTTTTGTTTTTATTTGAACATTTAGAGGCTATTAGTACATCAGCTGGTTTAATGTCAATGTCATATGTCAGTAAAAAGAGAAGACAGTTGAGTGGTCAGTGAGACAGTCAGAGTGCAGACTTTATCCCTGTAATCTGCTGGTTTAGATGAATATGGTTTGTGGCATTCTAAAATACAAGATTCCTATCAGGGATCCCAGAGCCTGCTCAGATATGTCATACTACTGCTACTTTTCAGACTTATAAAAATTACCAAAATTTGATACAGAGACATAAAGGGAACATGTTTCTAATGGATAAGTGGCATGACAGACTTCTCCTATGCAGAGACACCAGTAAAATGCCCATCTGCAAGCAATGGTGAGTTCATAAAGCATAGTAAAGTAGCACAAAGGAGAGATATGCTCATACAGAAAACAGTTACAGCCAAGGCTTCCATGCACCTATACCATGTGTGTCAGAACACTAATTGAAGCTTATACATATTGAGAGTCAGTAACAACATCTTCAGTGCCGTGCCCACTGAATCGTGCTAGAATTTCTAATTTCACAGGTGAAATTACCCAACTTATGAAAATGAAAGAAGCATTTTTTTGTTTGTAGTCTGATTGCAATATGTATAATAAAAATTGGTTAGCATGACAATGTGTCTATGTAAGTTGACAGGTTGGTAACTGCGGTGTGAAAGCTATTTCTTTTTTTTTTTTTTATCTTTAAGGAATTACTGGAATGTTAAATTAAATTTTATTCCTGTAGGCTGCATCAGACACATAGAAAGAAGGTGTTTAAATACTTGTATCTGTGTTTGAGCTGCTGGGTTTCTTAATGTGGAATTACAAAGCTGCATTCATGTTTTTTTTTTCACTTAATAATTATAGTTGGCAATGACTATGGAGATTCAAAAAATAATTTAACAGGTCATCAACTCAGAGGTAGATTTTGTCTTTTAAACCCAAGGATTTGCTTCATATGCCAATCATATTTTGCTAGAGGACATTGAATTAACAGTTGAAGCAAATTAGACCTATATAATGTGATCTATTAAATAGTATACCACTTCCTCCAGAAATCTAATGGACAGTTATTACTATACTCAGAAGTAATGAACCATTCATATCAGACTCATATGTCAACTAGCTATAAACATACCTATCAATTTTTTAACCTGCAAACATGTTTATTTTATTTTATTGAAAATAGATTGTTCTTTCATACAATACACCCTGACCATAGTTCACCCTCCTTCCGCTCCACTCAGGCCCCTTAACCTACCCCACCCCTACTGCAGCTCTCCTCC
This sequence comes from Montemys delectorum, assembly GCA_019843815.1. Classification (NCBI taxonomy): domain Eukaryota; kingdom Metazoa; phylum Chordata; class Mammalia; order Rodentia; family Muridae; genus Montemys; species Montemys delectorum. Next base: position 9,427 of record JADRCD010201621.1, read on the forward strand.
TGATTTGTTTCCCTCGCAGAAAGAGCAGGCCTCCGAGAGACAACAGAACACACAAAAAGAGAGTGGATAGTCCAGAGAGGGATGGCCCTAGGATACAGCCAAACACAACTGGAAAGAATGGTATTCTGCTATATCCATAGATCAGTGTTTTGTCCGGTTGCCATTAGTAAGGTTTCCTCCAGCAGCATATGAGAGTGGGTATTGAGACCTACAGCCGGACATTATGCGGAGAGAGTCTAAATGGAAGGTCTCCATTGGATCCTTCCCTTGAAACTCAGGTAACCCCCTGGAAGAGCGTAAGGAAATACTGTAAAAGTCATAGGGGATGGGGCACATTAGGGGAACATATCTCACTGACTCAGCTAAGGAAGGCTTGTATGAGCTCATAGAGACTGAAGTAGCAAGCATGATGCCTTCAAGAATCTGCTCCAGGTCCTCTACTTATATATATTGCTGTTGTTAGCTTGGCGTCCTGTGGAACTCCTAGTAACGGGACTGGGCTACCTATCAATTTTAAACTTATATTTATGTAGCTACCTGTACTGGCTGGTTTTGTATGTCAACTTGACACAGGCTGCAGTTATCACAGAGAAGGGAGCTTCAGTTGGGGAAGTGCCTCCATGAGATCCAGCTGTGGGGCATTTTTTTTCAATTAGTGATTAAGTGGGTAGGGCCCCTTGTGGGTGGTGCCATCTGGGCTTGGAAGTCTTGAGTTCTCTAAGAGAGCAGGCTGAGCAAGCCAGGAGAAGCAAGCCAGTAAGGAACATCCCTCCATGGCCTCTGCGTCAGCTCCTGCTTCCTGACCTGCTTGAGTTCTAGTCCTGACTTCCTCTGGTGATCAACAGCCATGTGGAAGTATGCTGAATAAACCCTTTCCTCCCCAACTTGCTTCTTGGTCATGATGTTTGTGCAGGAATAGAAACCCTGACTAAGACACTACCCTAGCTGATATATATTTAATTGCCTAGAACTTAGTTTTCTCCTTGTAAAATGGGGAAAGTGATCTCTACATTTGAGAGATATGTATCTCTATGATACACATAATAATCTTAGGGAACATTATTGAATTATATGTTAAAACTAGAATTAGTTAAGAATTAGAATTAAATTTATTACTAATAAGATAAAACATCTTTTCATTTTTTGATTAAATTTTCTTTATTTTTTATGGACGTATGTCTTAGCACACGTCTCTAGTATCAAATTTATTTGAAGGGTAGTCACGTACTCTTACTCCTTTACTCTACAAAATAGGACTTGTTCAGTTTTCCTGATGATGCAATGAAGACTCAATAAGTTATGAAGCCATCTGGTATTCATGCTTACACTATGCATTCAGCACACTCAAGAATTTGTTGTATTATTTCTCCCTTTCTGTTAAGTATGCAGATATCAAGAGAATGGAATATTTTTCTTCCCCAAACAATGTATTTTGAAAACATTGTTATTTTATGTATTCCCACATACCTCCGTGTGCATGGTTATGTGTTAAGATTCATGTGTATGTGTTCCTGAGGAGGACTGAAAACAACATTAATTGTTATTCTTCAGGTGATAGGTATATCCCTTGTCTTCTAACTTAGATAGTGTTTCATCAGTCAGGTCCTTGTCATGTATCCTAGGATGGCCACAGCTGCCAGGGAACCACCTGTTTCTACCACCCTACTCCCTAGAATTGGGATTCCAAATGCATGTCATATAATACCCAGTCTTTTTTAAAAGGTGGGTTTTAGAGATTAAACTTAGCTCTTAGTGCTCAGAAGGCAAGGACTTTTCCCACTGGGCTACCAAAGAATGTATTCACATTGTATTTTTACAGTGTTTTTTAACACATTGTCAGTGTTCAACAGGGTAGCTCTCTCACTGGAATCAATACATTGTTGCTAAAAGTATTGGTCGAGGTTGCATATTGTAAGACTATGCATCAAGTGTTGACTGAATAAATTCAAACCACGTTGTATTAGAATTTTTCTATTATTTTGTTCCTGAAGATAGTTGTTTTTAATATAACAATAGAAAATGGGTAAGATGTCTTTCACTGTGAAAACAATTAGCACAGAACTTCATTTTGTATATACAAATGGGTCATGCAAAATCCTGCCTCTCACCCTTTCCTTTATTCGTCATGATTCTTTGGTCTCAGGGAGCACGTGAACCCTCACAGCTGGGGTTCAGTGCTTCTCTGGGGATTCCAAACACTCAAAAACCCACTGTTTTGAGTAAAAATTCTTCATTTTATTCTTGAACCATTATTTATGTATTTTCTTATTTTCAAAGAGTTCCTGGGGACAAGAATTATATCTTACAATAGTAGGTTATATTAAACAGTAGAATTGTATTTGGGTATAAAGAAAAAATTATTTTGCTGATAAGAAAGTAAATACAAAGGGGGAACATATTTTAGCTACTTATGTCGTACTCAAAAAGACAAAGGACACATCTATTCTTTCACTTGTGGACCTTAGATTTTATAGAAATACGTAGATAACATATATATTGAAAATGGAAGCCAAACTGACTAGGGATATAAATAGGACTAACAACAGAAGTGAGGAGGGGAAAAGGGAATGGGGAGATCATGATGGAGGGGAATACATTGTAGTACCATTATATGCTTGTATGAAAATGGCATGAAACTCAGTGTTATATACAGTACCAATAAATAAAAATAAACTCATGACATTATTGTATATTTGTTGCATAATACAGTGTTTGGCACTTACCTAAACATCATTAAATAGTGGTTAAAAATAAATTATATATATATATAAAAATAAATTATTTATATTATATGTATATTATATATAATTATATTTGTGTGTGTGTGTGTGTGTGTTGTGTGGGTATACTCTTCTGCATGTGGAAGGGCTTGCACATGTGTATAAATTCACATGATGACATGAAGTTTATTTTCTTGGTTACTTTCCATGTTGTTCTTTTTTGATATAGATTCTCACATTGAACCCAAATCTTGGTGATTCAGCTAAGCTGCAAATATTCTCTATGAAGGACCTAGGAGGAGAAAGAAGTAGAATTTGGGGTCCCTATTCTGAGATTTCTCTAGTCCTTCTCTGACTTCCCACGATTGGGGAATCAAATGGCAATAGCTAGTTCAGAGTTACCACATCATTTAGTTAGACAATCCTAAACTCTAGTATATCAGATGCATGTATGCTTTATTATTGAGGAATTATTGCTATTTGAGGTACCGACTTATGTGAGAATCAAATTGCACTCAACCCACTCAACTTCAGAAAATGATTGCTACACAAAAATAGCCTTCAGTTCTTGAGTCCTTTTTCAAAAACTGGTTCCACTTATTTCTACCCACACTTTCTACTGTGAGACAAAGACAAGCTCAGTGAACAAATATCCTGCCAGTTATCACTGCCTTGTCTTTGCCGACAAAGCTAAGCTAAGCACATTATCACAAGTTAGGAGTCCCTCTGTCATTAGTGCCATCTGTCACTGGAACCAGTGAATGCACTCCAGCTCCACATTGAAACATTGTACACTGTTCATTGGTCTTTCAATAATGAAGTATTTCTAAACCTAAGTGTTCTAAATGCTGTATAGATAGAAGTATTAGCTGCCGAGACTCAGACTTTTTTTCCCTGGGTTGCTCACAATTTAATTTGTATCTAAATTAAGCAGACAGATGTGGCACATTTTGATAAGGAAAAGCTGTGAACATGATCCTGTGACTTTATTCCTCAGAGGAAAAGATTTCTCATGTGACAAATTTTTTAGATCAATTATTACTATTGTGAGTAATCATGTTTTGACATTGTTCAGTAACTATACAATTAAAGTTAATATACTACTTTAAGCAGCACAGCAAATGCAATTTTCCTCATTGTGTAATATTTAAAACATCAGTCTCCCCTTTATGGTCTTCAATTCAATTTGTTTCCATAACAACCACCGGGATACATTTTCAATGGTTTTACATCCTTAACAAGAATCAAAGCTCTTGAAAAACATTGTGTCTTTTATTTAATTTTCCTCATTTGCTTTGGATAGTTATTCTGATAAAAATTTAGCTATCATGCCCCAGTGCCTTTGGCTGTATTTGGTAAAGAGTTTGTGATAATGATTTAAAAAATAACTGAGGCATGATTAAATCACAATTAAATGGGGAAAGAAAAAAGAAATCAAAAGAAAATCTAGAAAAGCTATCTGTGCTAACCTAATTTATTTTCAGAATGTTACAGACCGTTGACCAAAAATGAAGTGTGAGCCTATTGAAGATAGGTCAACAGGTGTAATGAGAAATTTCACATGCTAAAACTCCCTTTCTGTTTCCCTTTTATTTGCTTTTCAGGATAGATCACAATTGGAAAAAGCATTGTTCCTTTTGCTATAGGCAGATGTATGACTAAAATACAGAAATGTGCATACAGTGGGGAAAGGTGTCATTGCTAAGATCCTAGCTGGGGGCAAGTTTCTTTGAAAGGACAATTTTTCTTTCATTATGTTGTGCTTTGGGAAAATAATCCACAGTATTTAACTGTGTAGTTTGGCCATAGAAAGTATAATGGCATTGTTTGAATCTCAAATTTAATTCTTCGGTGTCTTAAATCAGATGGCATTTCTAATAAAGAGAAGGAATTTAATACTTGAGCCTACTGCACTTAGATGGACTTTATAAACAGAAAACAATCTTGCTTTTGCTCAGTTCATGCTCTCTGCTGAAGTTGTTTATTTATTCCATAAATTTTATTAAATTCCTATTATCCTCCAAATATTGAGAATATATAGGTAAACAGAACAGATCTTCCTTTCCCCTTTGTAAATTTTATTCTGGTGGAGAAATGGAAAATAAACAAGCAGGCATCCACATATTTATGAATATCTTCCAATAAAGAGAGTTGGCCAGGAGGATGATCTGGTGAAGCACAGTTGGGCAGAAAGTTCAAAACAAATCCAATGAATGTTATCAAGGTATAAACACTGAGTTTTTCTGACAGAGATAGCCATAGAAATATATGGGGGGAAAAAAGCAGTTGAAACCTGTTAGAGCTATGCCTCTTAATGTCTTGACCAAGATCTGATAAGTAACTGTAGAGAGAAGAGTCCATTTTTGTCAGATGATTTGAGGGGAGAGATACCATCACGGTGGGGAAGGCATGGTGGCAGGCATGGCTCATACTTGTGTCAACAGAAGAATAAAGCTGATTTCAGATGTCTTGAAAGACCAGAGAATGGGGAAAAAAGAAAGGCAGGTAGGCTCTCAACTGGCTTTCTTTACTACCTTTGGCTCAGATTAGGATAATGTAACGTACATCAGAGGTGGGCCTTCTTTCCTCAATTAATGACTTTCCAAAAGCTCCCATACCTGCACTCACTCAAAAGTGATTCTCTAGTAGCCCCTAAATCATGTCAGGCTGACAAGTGTGCAATCGTCACCATATCTGATATAGTTCTACTATTAGTGCATATATGATCTTCCTGGTTAGCTCCTTCATGTACAGAACCAAATCATCTCCATATCTCTAACTGATCTTGTTAACTCCCCGTGTACATATGTTATTATCATTTATTTAGTATCATTGATCAAAAGGATAGAATTATGAATCAATATTGGATTTAGTCAGTTATTATCAATTGGGCCAGATCCTATTGCTCTCTCCTAAAGGTGGGAGGTGAGTCCTTATTCTTTAGACATTGAGTACTTCAGTACCAGGTCCCTTATCAGAAACTGATATGAATGAGTACTCTCTAAGGACAAGGTTTACATAGTACCAGAAGGTACCATGTACTCTTCCAAAGGCAGCAAAAAGTCAAAAGTTCTTGACAGCTCTAACAACTATGAATTACAATGGCCAGCATTCAAGGATAACCCTAAGGGTGCAGTGGCAACAGGCATATACCTAGCTCTCTGAATGGATGTAAGACACACTCACTCAACAATAGGAAAATCATTCCTGAGAATGGATACATAGCCACTTACCCAGGGGTAAGGAAGGCTTGGATCTTGGGGGAGAACACAAAACCACTAGTTTACCACTTTGGGAACTGACAGTTAACATGATGTAGACTAAGCAGGTTGTATGTAGAAATGTATATGTCTACATACATACATACACACACACACACACACACACACACACACACACACACACAGCACAATCCTTAACTATACTTTAAATATTTGTCCTTTTACCACCAGATAAGTGGTAGTAGTCCTTACTTCTCATACAGAAACCAACAGAGCACATAGTTATAGAGCCCAGTCCCAACTGATACAATTATAGTACAACTTCTGCAGGTAGGCTAACAGTCATTTACAAGTGGGTATATTTTACAAGAGATTCTTTATGTCTCACACAAGAGGTTAGTCTGTGTCTACTAATAATGTCAGAAACCAGACCAATAAAGTGTAGTTAAACACGACTGAGCTGAATAAGGACAATAATAGAACTCCACAGAAACAACTGTAGATAACTAAGGAATGCTGAGAGTGGGAGAAATAGTCTTCCTCAGGGACCATCCCACTGATTGGTTATCCAATACCAAATTGTCATCTCTGAAAACACATAGACAGGTAATACTATATATATTCAGCAGGTTGTAGTTAGGATCTCTCTGTCTCTCTCTGTCTCTGTCTCTCTCGTTCTCTCTGTCTCTGTCTCTGTCTCTCTC
>JADRCD010201621.1:16081-29126 GCA_019843815.1 Montemys delectorum
CTGTCTCTGTCTCTCTCGTTCTCTCTGTCTCTGTCTCTGTCTCTCTCTCTCTCTTTCTCTCTCTCTCTCTCTCTCTCTCACACACACACACACACAAACACACACACACACAGTGCAACCCTAAACTACACTGTTAATATTTGTCATTACACACGAAGGTGTATTATAGAAGCCATTGTTTGTGCTTACACACGAGATGAGTCTGTGTCTACTAATAATGTCAGAAACAAGACTGGTAAAGCCTCAGAAGTGTGTGTGTTTGTGTGTGTGTGTGTGTGTGTGTGTGTGTGTGTGTATGTATAATAACAGTCAATGTAAAAAGAGACCATGAATTTAAGAGATTAGAGGTAGAAAAACTAAGGGAGAAATGGTATAATTATAGTCTCAAAAATAGAAGAAAAATTAATCTGTATAAATTCAATAAATTTAATTTCTATGTGATATCTGGGGTTTGGCATTATCCATTCAATCATGAAATGTCAGATTATAGAAGACAAAGTCTCAAATTTAGGAAGTTTCATACTACATAAATACTCAAATAGACTAGCCTTACTTGAAAGAAAATAGATCATACAAGAGCTTATCAGATAAACACTTACATCAAAGTAGCTTCTTGCAAAATTAACTCTCAAAAATCAGCAAACCACCTATATACAAATGATGAACAGAATAAGAAAGAAATTAGATAAACAACACCTTTCACAATTGCCTCTAAAAATACAAAGTATCGTGGGCTAATTCTACCCAAGCAAATAAAGGATTTATACGATAAAAACTTTGAGTCTTCAAAGAAAGAAAGAACAAAGAAGATATCAGAAGATGGAAAGATCTCCCATGATCATGGAAAGGTAGGATTAATAGTAAATATTGCTATCCTACTAAAAAAAAGCATTCCACAGATTAAGTGCAACCCCTAGCAAAATTCAACACAATTCTTCATAGCTCTTGAAGTAATAATTTCAGATTCATATGGAAACACAGAAACCTAGCATATCTAAAACAATTCTGAATAATAAAAAAGCTACTGGAGGTATCCCTACTACTGATCAGAAGTTGTACAACAAAGTTATAGTAATGGTATTGGTTTAAAAACCAGACACATTAATCAATGCAATCACATTGAACACCCAGACATAAATATACCTATGAGCACATGAGCTTTGATAAAGAAGCCTTAAGCACACAATGAAAAAACGATATCATCTTCAACAAATAACACAGGTCACAATGGATGTCTGCATGTTGACAAGGACAAATAGATCCATACTTACCACCTTGCACAAAACACAAGTACAAATTACTCAAGATATTAACCTACAAGCAGATACACTGAATCTGATATAAATGAAAGAGAATAGCCTTGAACTCACTGAGACAGGACAAGACTTTCTGAACAGAACACTATTAACATAGGCACTAAGATCAACAATGAATGTAACTCAGCTGAAAAGTTTATATACAACAAAAGACACCATCATTTGGGCAAAGTGGCAGCATATAGAATGGTAAAATATTTTCTCCAACTATGCATCCTATAGAGAACTAATATCTGAAATATATAAAGAAAACCCCAAAACTAGATGTCAATAAAACAACTCAATTAAAAAATGAGGTACAGATATAAACAAAGAATTGTCAATAGAAAGAACTCAAGTTGCTAAAAAACAAAAAAATGCAGATTAAATTTATGTTGAGATTTTGTGTTATACCAGGCAGAATGGCTAAGATAGATAATAAAAGTGACAGCTCATGCTGGCAAGAACTTAGAGTAAATGAAACATTCGTATTTGCTGGTGGGAATGAAAGCTCATACAGCCATTATGGAAATCAGGATGGTGGTTCCTTAGAAAGATGGGAATTGAACTATGTCAAGATCCAGCAATACTATCTTGTGTATATACCTATAGGATGCGTCATCCTATAATGAAGACACTTATTCAAGCATGATCATTGCTGTTCTAGTTATGATAGCTAGAATTTAGAAGTAACATAGGTGTCCCTACAACAGAATAGTGGATAAAGAAAATATATTACATTTACATAATACTGTTTTAAAATGACATCATAAAATTTGCAGGGTAATGAATGGGACCAGAAAACAATCATTCTGAGTGACATATCCCAGACCCAGAAAGACAAATATTGTATGTATTTGCTTATATGTGGATATTAGCTATTAAGTCAATGATAACTAGCTTCCATCCATAGACTCACAGAAGGTAGGCATGGAGTAAGGGACTAGAAGGGACAGATAGATGTCATTAGAAAAGATAAATAGAAAATTATGGATGGATGGTGTGTATGGCTGGAATAAGCAGATCAAGTGGAAAAGTGAAGGGGGACAGGAGGTAAAAGGATGGAATATGAACAAAGAGAACATTTAAAGGGTAATATATATATATATATATCTAATATGGTAAAACTTTTCTAAAATGTATGCTTATGTGAAGGCTATTTTTTTTTTTTTGTTTTGGTTTTTCAAGACAGAGTTTCTCTGTATAGCTCTGGCTGTCCTGAAACTCACTCTGTAGATCAGGCTGGCCTCGAACTTTGAAATCTGCCTACCTCTGCCTCCCAAGTGCTGAGATTAAAGGCTTGTACCACCACTGCCCAGCTGGGAAACAGAGTCTTAACTGGCCATCTCTCATCATCAAAGAAGCTTCCAGTACTGAAGCTGGGTTATATGTAATGGAATTGTTGGTCAAAAGGATCTCATGGGGATCCCAAAGAATCCAGACTGTTGACAAAACAGTTGCTCTCCAGAGACTGACAGCAAGGCTCTCTTGCTATGGACAACATCCCCACAACTCATTGAACATGGAGAAGTTAAACTAGTGCCTACATAGAGCTTTCATCCATACATTCTTAGAATCTTTGGTTCTAGAATCTCTGCAGGCTACCATTAAATGGTGTAAACATCAAGTCATGCACCAACCTCTTGATCAACAACGGTGTCCTGTCTGCAAGGCATGCTAGCACAATGGTGGTACCAAACTTGGGGAAATAACTGACCAATAAGTGATTTAACTGAAAGCCTTCTATATGAGTTACAACCCATACCTGACATTTCTTGGGTGACCAAAAACCAGAGACTCACTAACCAATGGATCTATGATAAAACTGAATACTATCATCTCTAAAAACATTTTAAATTGTAGTGGTAAAATGATTCCTAATGGTAGTATTTTATACTCATAGATTTGGTGCCTTGGTCAGCCATCACCAGAGAAGCATCCTCCTGAAGCAGATGGGATAAAATAAGAGACCCATTATCTAGACACTTGACAAAGAGACCTTGAAACATTCAGCCCAAACATGGGATGATTGTATCAAATCTCTCCCCTTGGAGTTCCAGGAACCCCACAGAAGAGAAGCTAGAAAGAGTATAAGGGCCAAAGGAGATGGAAGACACGGGGAAAAAAAAAACAAAAAAACAAAAACAAGGCTCTTTAAATCAAGGAGCAAAGCTCACCTCACAGAGACAAGCAGCAAGCACCCGGCAGCAAGCACCAGGCCTGCACAGGCCTGCTCCAGGTCCTTTGCATATATATTATTGCTTCCAGTTTATTGTTTTTATTGGATTCTTGAGTGTGTTCTTGTACCTTCTTTTGGACTCGGATGATTTCCTATAAATCTTCTTCCCACCTTAAATGGTAAAGGCTAGAGCCAGTGATTGGGCAGAAAAAGAGAAGGTGGAGATAAAGTTGAGAGAGAGAGAAGGAGGTGGGGAGAGAGAGAGGATGACAGAGGAAGCAGTGAAAGGAAAGTGGAGCAGAAGCACGTGGCCTGGAGAAACTGCAAGTTATAAGGGATCTCTTATATGGGGAAGATGATAGTATAGTGGTAGATCTGCCCAATCTAGGCACACAGCTTGCATTCATATTGAGTTGTGTTTTCATTGCCGGCGCTTATTTGGGTTGGAGATTTACCACAACACATCTATGGTGGCTTGATTGAAAATTATTCAATTCTATGATGGTGCAATAGTAATAAGCACTAGAAGAATACATCCTAACATTTTGGTATTTCAATATTTTGCAAGTTTGTGACACAAAGGACAGCAATCATTTTCGGTGCTAGACCCACGTACTGAGTCATGTCTTCCAGTCAGCATATGATCATCAGGCTCAACCAAGGTCATCCTACAGTGCATCATGTTGCTAAACTATGGTGGTCACCTAGTAAGTATATTAAGCACACTTTGCCTTAACATTTTAAATTTATGATTGATTTATAGGAAAAAAAACACCACTGTATGTCAGAAGCCATCTGACCATGGTAGACTAGAAAATATGATCTGAGCTGATGAAAATATGTTTGGAAGCAGGAGGTCACCTCTATCATGGACTGACACTTTCTTCTTTTTCTAATGACAATCTATTTATAACCTTAAAGAATAAGCATTGATTAGAGGAGAGTCATTTTCTCTGGAATCATTGCTGACCATCTAAAATGACACTTTTTAATCTTCCCACATTGACTTCCATAGATTTTTTTCAACTTCAGTCCCCATAAAAGCATTCATCATCTTATTCTTGATTCTTTTGATCTTTACTCTCGTTTTTAAATTTAATATTAGAATTCTGAGTTGATTCACTAAATTGCTTAAGGGTACAGTTGGCATAAGACACTTTTGTTTGTGACAAATGAAATTGTGCCACAATAAATTTAAAAATGTTCAACATATGATGGATCGCCTTTCCTTACGTGTGGTGAATTTGTAAGGGTGGTTATTTGATAAACACAATCTCCCAAGCCCCTCAAGGTCCTTATTCTTCTTGAGAAATTTTAAACAAATTAATATGCTCTGAATTTTAAAAGCAAGTAATCTGAATGCTTCAGAGTTGCTTCCTGCAAGTTGAAAAGAGAAAAACCTGCCCTTTGCAATCATGCTAGTCACTGAGAATGTAATGATGAAAGTGGCTACAAAATGAACCCTATTCATACATCAATCAGTACAGAGAATGGATTACTATAATTGACAAATATAGCAATATAGGAAACATCCATCTTGTCTTTATGCCACACTGTAATGATTTATTTTCTCATTGCCATTTTCTTTTTATTGTGTGAATGCTTTATACATTTGTATTAAAACTTTCAGTATTTATCAAGCCCTATTCTGCTCTCATCCCCTCCTTCTTCCACTGAAACATCTCCTTCCAGCCAGTACCTCTTATGCTTTCATCTCTTCTCTTTTGGTGTGATCTTTAAGTTTAATTAGAATTTTGGCCTCAGCACGAGCAAGAGTGGAGGTATGACATTTACATAAGCAAGGGCAACCATTCATTGGCTACACCACTGAAGAAAAATGACATCTCCTCCACCAACAAACAATAACTTCCAATACTTTCTCAAAGAGACGTTGTAGTCTTCTCATGAATCCAAATATTTATTATTAAAATAATGTCTATATCCTTCTGCAACATGAAAGAAGCATGATTGCTGTCTTAGTCAGGGTTTCTATTCCTGCACAAACATCATGACCAAGAAGTAAGTTGGGGAGGAAAGAGTTTATTTGGCTTACTTCTACACTGCTGTTTATTACAAGGAAGTCAGGACTGGAACTCAAGCAGGTCAGGAAGCAGGAGCTGATGCAGAGGCCATGGCGGGATGTTCTTTACTGGCTTGCTTCCCCTGGCTTGCTCAGCCTGCTCTCTTATAGAACTCAAGACTTCCAGCCCAGGGATGGCACCACCCACAAGGGGCCCTACTCCCTTGATCACTAATTGAGAAAATGCCCCACAGCTGGATCTCTTGGAGGCACTTCCCCAACTGAAGCTCAGTTCTCTGTGATAACTCCAGCCTGTGTCAACATGGCTAGTTTTGACACACAAAACTAGCCAGTACAATTGACCCCTTGTCAACTTGACACACAAACACATTACTATTAAGCCTCAACCCTTATGTTTTTATTCATCCCCAAGATCTAAAGTCCCACAGCCTTTACATATTAAAAGTTTAATTAATTTAAAATGTCTAATATCTTTTAAAATTTAAAGTCTCTTAACTGTGGGCTTCACTAAAATATATTTTTCCTTCAAGAGGGAAAAATATCAGGGCACAGTCACAATCAAAAGCAAAACCAATGTCTGGGATGTAATTCACGATCTTTTACGGGCTCCTCTAAGGGCTTTGGTCACTTTTCTAGCTCTGTCCTTTGTAGCACACATCTTGTCTTCTGGGCTCCAGATGTCTGTACTCCACTGCTGCTGCTGTCCTTGGTGGTCACTGCATGGTACTGGCATTCTCAAAACACTGCTGTAACTAGGCTTTACCAATAGCCTCTCATAGACTGTCTTCACAGTGCCAAGCCTCAACTCCTTTGCATGACACCTTCAGTCCTGGGCCATTAACTGTAAACTGAGGCTGCACCTTCACCAATGGCCTTCCATATCCTCTAACTGTGCCGAGCCTCAGCTTTTCCTCATGACCCCTTCATGCTGTCAAAACCAGTACCACCTGGGTGACTCTTACACATTACCAAGTCCTGCTGCAGCACAAGGTACAACCTTGGCTATCTCTGGGACACAGCCTCTTTGTGCTCTCAGCAAACACTTCCCAGAGCATGTTATCTCAATGATACTGGTATCTTCTTAATCACCACTAATTTTTTAGCTCCAGCTAACCAGTATCAATAGTCCCAGTAATGCTTTAGAAGTTCTGGTATCTTGTTAATCATAGCTGATACTTCAGCCGCAGATAACCAGAACCACAGAATCTTCTCAATTAAAACAACATGGCCCTGATAAGTCATTAATCTTTTCTCTGAAATTTCACAAGCCAGGCCTCTATCCTCTGCACTGTTCTCAACATTATCTTCTAAGCTCTTACACAACATTCCATAGAGCTCTTAATAACCAATGGCTCTTCTAGCTCAAAGTTCTAAAGTCCTTCTACAATTCTCTCTAAAACATGGTCAGGTGGTCACAGGAATATCCCACTTCTGGTACCAATTTGTCTTAGTCAGGGTTTTTATTCCTGACTAAACATCATGACCAAGAAGTAAGTTGAGGAGGAAAGGGTTTATTTGGCTTATTTTCACATTGCTGTTTATTACAAGGAAGTCAGGACTGGAACTTAAGCAGGTCAGGAAGCAAGAGCTGATGCAGAGGCCATGGCGGGATGTTCTTTACTGGCTTGCTTCCCCTGGTTTGCTCAGCCTGCTCTCTTATAGAACCCAAGACTTTCAGCCCAGGGATGGCACCACCCACAAGGGGCCCTACCCCTTTGATTACTAATTGAGAAAATGCCCCACAGCTGGATCTCTTGGAGGCACTTCCCCAACTGAAGCTCACTTCTCTGTAATAACTCCAGCCTATGTCAAGTTGACACACAAAACTAGCCAGTACAATGGCTTTCTAGGTTTATAAATCAAACTTTGTTAATAATTCAACTCTATCTGTTATCATTTAGATCAATAAAGTAGAGAGATTTGTTAGTTCATATTTGTTTGAGTTTCTCTATTATAAAATAACAATACTGATCATACCTACCTCATCACATTTTTGTGAATATTAAAAACTAGAACATGTATAAAATGCTTAGAAAAACTTTTGGAACATAATAAGCAACTGTTATCATCATCATCTTTATGTGAGGAATAATTTTCACCAAAAAGTTCCAAATACTCTGTGTGATAGAAGAGAACTAATAAAAAAGTCTTAGTTATACATAAGAGAAAGACCAAAAAGTCCAATGCCTAAGGAAGAAATATATGTATGATATATACTGATGTGGGAAGGTCATGTGGGAAGGTTATGCCTGCAAACTTATCCTTAAATATATTTGTGCATGCCATTGAATTCCAGACAAAATTGGGATATCAGAATATAAGTAATGTGTATCATTTTCATGTCTGCTATGTACATTTTCATCATCAACCACAAATACTCTGATCATTCTTCAAGAAATGCAAAAGTTATATTTTCAACTTGGTGACAGCATAGCATACAAGGGATATAAAAACCTCATGTATTGGTAGTGGTGATGGTGGTAGAGGTGAGTCAAATTACTTATATCAGACTTTGAGTAGAAGCAAAAATTATGGAGATAGGAATTTGGAATTTCAGGGTTTATTGAAGTTTCTACCCCTCCTCTCCATGTGGATTACTAAAAAAATACCTCTCAGTTCTAAATCCTTTCTACAATCTACCTCAAGACACTAGGGCAGGAAGACTTCAGATTTGCCTTTGTCTTTATCACTAATATTCTTGAAAGGTTCTCTGTTGCTACTATTAATGGTATCTAGAACTCAAGGTGAGAAACAACTCATTCTTTCATGCCTATCTCATTTCCATTGGTGTCTCTGATCATTGCTTAAATCAGTAAAAAGAGGGAGGTTCAGTTTCTAAGATTTTTTTTTTCACATTGCCTGAACTACCATTATTGAGCCAGCATATCCCTTTCCTGTATTAATATACAAGGATGAAGAAGTGTATCACCTTATAATATCTTGGGACTAGATCTGTAAGACTCTTCTCTTATCCTTCTTAGGAAAGCCTGAAATTTCACCCTAGAGAGGTTTGGAAAGACAGATATGAGAATATCTCCTTCATATTTGCTGGTTCCTCTCTTTCTCTTCTTTCATGTGAGTGAATTCTACTTCTTATAGTTGCCAAGTTTATATACACCGGGCATCTTCAGTATTTTAAAATCAGGTTCAATACCTATTGTATTCTTTTCCTGGTAAAATTGCTGGTCTCGTTATTGTTTTTCTAACTAGATTGCAGCTTTTATACTACCCAAATGCCTGTATCAGTAGCCAAATCTACGCTATATGTACACACACCCAAAAGTTAATGAGTAGTCAATAGATGATAAAGACACTGATCTCATAAATAAAAGCCTAGCTATTTGTATAGTGTTTTGATGGAACTTTTGTTGTCTTAGTCAGTGTTCTATTGCTGGGATGAAACATCATGACCAAAAAAGCAAGATGTAGAGGAAAGAGTTTACTTAGCTTACATTTCCAAATCTCTGTTCATCATCAAAGGAACTCAGGAAAGAACATAAACAGTGCAGGAGCCTGAAGGCAGAAGCTGACTCATAATCCATGGAGGGGTGCTGCTTACTGACTTTCTCCTCTTGCTCAACCTGATTTTTACAGAACCCAGAACCCCCAACCCAGGGATGGCACTACCCACAAGGGGCTGTGCCCTCCTCCATTAATCACTAATTAAGAAAATGTGTTACAAGCTTGTCTACAATCCAGTCCTACTGAATATTTTCTGAATTCAGCTTCCCATCTCTTAGATGACTTGAGCTTGTTTTAAGTTGACATCCAGCATAGCTGGTAATATATCTCAGACATCTAATACATATTGATTGGAGAGTAAAACTTATGATATATGATAATTATCCCTGACTACATGTTACAAAAGAAGCATCAGTTTGGGAATTTACTGGCCAGTATGAGAGAGATATGCATACAAATGGAGAGAATTCAGAGGATTCCCAAGTTTATTCATAATAATAATATAAATGTCACTTCTCCCAAAACTCATATGGTAGGCTACTACACTGAATGAATTAAACATCATGGCACAGAATAACTCAAACAATAAAGGCATAATTTCAAATACAGTGAGTCAAGGCAAATATGAAATGATTGACAGCCCAGTGCCCAGTAAAATATCTAGTTAAATAAAGCATTTCTGGACAATGATTGTTTTAAGGGTTAATCCTTCCATCTATTTTTCAAGACACTTCAATATAAGTGAAACCTGGAAGAAGAGGAAGAAGGCCCTTTAGAATGAACTTTCTAGGTACAGAGGTAACTGGAAAGCAAACAGATCAAAACTCTAATATGATTTCAGTGAATGATAGTAAGAAAAAAAGGCTTGATTCCAGAAATATAAGCCTTAAAATACATAAAAGCACTCCTGGCCCCATAATCTCTTTGAAATGGAAAAAGCATTCTAGTCTTACATATTGGTTATAAAATGTAGTGACTTGCAAAGTGCAAATAATTTAGTCATGGTCAGCATTGTCCTAATCAAATAATGAGGACAATGAATGATTAAAGGTCATGAACTTTATATAGATACTGATACTCAAAGAATCCTAAGCTATTATCTGGAAAGTAGCCTTCTCCTCCTGTGACAAAACGGGACACAGAATGGGACACAGTGTGAATATTTGTTGACCAGAGAGTTTGGGCTATGGCAGAGATGAACTGAGTGCTCAGAAACTCCATCTCCCTTTCTATTCACAAAAGGAGGCATATCTTACCACCCTTTGTCAAAGTTTAATTGGATTTTGTCAATCTCTAATTGGATTAAGGTTTGACTAATGAAAGAAATGTTCATGCATTCAAAGCTGTTCCGTAGTAGGTACCAGGGACAGTAGTTCATTTTGTTTGTTTGTTGTTTGTCTGTTGTTTTTTGTTTTTTTTCATTTTTAATGACAAAGGAGGCTCCGTGCATCATATGGCAGCATTCAAGACAGGTGGAACCTACTTCATTCAATTGCTTCTTTGGCAGTTTACATAAAATGAGAACAACCCAAGATATGTCATGTTCTGAGAGAAAGAAAAATATTTTATATATATTACCAAATGGATTTGATTATAGAGTGTTATAGTGTTTAGAGGCTATTGCCTGATATAATATGTCTTTAACTCCTTGGTTTGATTTTATTAGTAGCTGACTATATTTTTCCTTGACTATGAGTGCCAGGCCCCTGTAATACTTTCCTTGCTTTCCAGCCGTGGAGGTCAATTAACATGTCTAAGCCATCACTTCTATCAATGAAAAGAAGTTACCAGGACACAAGTAGAATGCTATGCCCAGGGTTTGCTCAAGATACTATATGGGTTTCACTTATGAGTCACCACAAAGAGTTAAATACTCAAAGCCACTTTGATGAAAATATGGTGAAATAATTTTTTAATTCAGAATTTTTTTGTACTCTGATACAAGACAAAAATCCATCTTTGTATAATATGCTACTTGTAGTATGATTAACTGATGTCAGCCTGTGATACGAATTTGGTTCAAACACATATATGCATGTATGAAATTCTAAAACAATAAAAATTAAGAAATGAAAAAAATGACAAAAACTCAAGAGTGAAAAGAGACAGTGGTGATAGTTTCACAGGGTTGATTCCACTGGATCCTATGCAGTCAACCTCACCCTGCTGCCAACAATATACAACAAAGGGATCGAAGTACAAGTCTGACACCCCCTTGTGCTTGAGATAGTTCCCCTGGATAACATTCACTAATATTTATTCAGGATCCCCATTTCTGTGTGAGTGCTGTTATCTGAATGTTTGCATTTTCTCCAAATCTTTCTAAGCCAGAGTAACAGAACAAAAGAGTCTTGGGTTAATAGGTCATGAATATGGTGCTCCATTTGGTCATGGTCAGCATTGGGATCAGTCAATGGGATCAGTGCTCCACTGTAAGGCCTGAGAGAGCTTGCTTGCATCTTCCACCATGAGAGGCACCTTTTATGATTTTTATAAGCCAAAAAGTAAGCCCTTATCGGATGCAAATATGGCAGCACTTTTCGGTCTTCAAAGCCTTGGAATCTGGGAGAAGTAAGTTTCTGTTGCTTGTAACTTATGAGGTTCTAACATTTTGCTATAGCGCCTCAGACAGACAAAGCTAGTAAAATAATTGAAAAGTACAAATAATTCCAAAATAAAAAGGACTATCTCTAAAAAGTTTTCAGTTGTATTTAATTCTATGTAACTAATAAGATAGCCTAGGAAAAGTATTCCCAGTCTTACAAAATGGTAAACTAATCAATTAAATAAGATCGAATGGAATTTTCCTTCTTTAGATTAAAATTAAAAAAATGCTATAGCTAAATTCTAAGCAGAGGGTATTTAAAACTCCTTTTATGTATGAATTATCTTTTTCTAATCACTGGAAAATACTGGGTAGGGGAAAGCAACCATTTAGACTTACAGCCAAAAAAAAGTTTTATGAAGTACATTATGGATTCAGTCTTCAAATAGTTTTGACATAAAATTATCATTTTTATTGAGATATTTTAACGAAATATGCAGCACAGACTCTGGTTTTATTCTTTGCTTACAACTGCTTAATTTGTATTTAATATGCATGTCTTCCTCCAATAATTCCATTACACAGTAAAGAATTCAGCAAGTATTTCTCTCAGGTCACTACAGTAACTACAATGAGCCAGACTAGCACAAAGAAAAATAATAAGCGGCTTAGTTTGATTAAGCTTAACATATGAGATTTTTTTGATTTATGTAACTAAGATATTTTTCTGAATTAAAGTGAATTTACTAGAAGAATATATTATAAAGGTAAAGGCTATTGTAAACAAGAGCACTCACTTAGCAGGGTCCACATTCCCCCATTGTCTAAGCATTCCATTTATGTGCAAGCTACTTTCAGGCAAAATAACTTTCCACTCACCAGTGTGGAGGTTTGAGGAACATCCGCCACATCCCCTGAGGTCTCTGGTGTCCGCGTGGTGTTTTGGATTCTGTGAGGGTTGCGGGCTATCGCTTCACACCAGCCCAGCATTTTCTCCTTCCTCTTTTCCCTTTTCAATTCCTGAAATTCTGAAAATAATTTACATTCCCTGAAACACATCACTTCTCATAGTTATGCTCTGGAAAATACACATAATTGAAATGTTTTAATCCCCAAATTTTAATGAAATACTGATGAAGCCGTTTTCTTTTAACTAGAAATCATGAAGGGGAAATAAGGATAACCAATTATTAATAATCTTATCCTAAAGCCACTGCAGAGTGGAAAATATGCATCTTTTCAAAGCATACATTGTTAACATACTCTTTTAAACAAAAAAAGTTTCCTACACTAGAGTTTCTATTTTTTTCTTTCTAGTACTGATTAAAAACAATTCTTAACCTGGGAGCTGAAAACAGACTCATATCCTGAGGATAACTATATATAGTCTTGTAAGACTTGACAACAGGGATGCATATTTGAGCACAGAGTGAAGAGACAACTTCTTTGCTGTAAGAGTTGTATTTTATAAAATAAAAAGAAAGAAAGAAAGAAAGAAAGAAAGAAAGAAAGAAAGAAAGAAA
>JADRCD010201621.1:29136-54985 GCA_019843815.1 Montemys delectorum
AGAAAGAAAGAAAGAAAGAAAGAAAGAAAGAAAGAAAGAAAGAAAGAGCAAGCCAGGAATTTGTTTGGTGGAGGTGATGTTTGGTGAAGGGGATGCCTCTGCAGGCCCATGCTGAGACATCCCTTCCCCCTGAGGTACCCACCATATAATATGAAATAAAGTTTACTCAGGGCATGGCAAGTGGAATTGAGGAGGTAGTAGAAACAGACAAAAACAGAGAGAGAGAGAGAGGAGTAGAGGCCATGAACACATGGGGCAGGGGAGGAGAGTGGGGAGAAAAGGAACAGAGAGGGAAGAGAGTAAGAGGATAAGAATGTGGAGGGACAAACAGCCCCTTTTATACTGAGTCAGACATTACTAACTGTTGCCAGGTAGCTGTGAGGCAGAGCTTAGAAGGAATGATAACAGTAAGACTGTCACAGAGTGCACTGGACAGTCACTGGGCATGTGCTGTTGACAGAATCAAGAGACACAAACAATACATATCTGAGGATGCTCCATTATAACATGGCATAGCACTTCTCAGGAAATGCCAATAGATATTAAAAATACATATATGCATATATGTATGTACATGTACATTTCATAATAAATTATATATATATACACACTTACGTATATGTTCTCTAAAATAAGGATATGTATAATTGTAAATTTGATAGCCACTAACAGTTACTTATTCTGCATCACAAATTGTACATAATTATATGTGATGTGTGTTTATATAGGTGGTAATATGTAGATTTGCTGGTGATAACATTACCGTATATATGGTAATGATATATGTGTGTGTGTGTGTGTGTGTGTGTGTGTGTGTGTCGAATATGCTACATATGATGTTACGCTATTGATATTGTCATTAGACAATAGGGCCCAACCATATCATCTCATTTGTCATCTTATAAAACCACACACACACACACACACACACACACACGCACACGCACACGCACACGCACACGCACACGCACATGCACACGCACACACACACACACACACACACACACTCAGTCCATTATTAATCAAAACATCATTGTGATCAGTATGGCATATGCCAATAACAAATAAAATTTGCTCAGGTTTAGGTTAAACATTTTACAGAAGCAGAGTACATGGAACAAAGACCAGTGACAGACTAATCATTATCTTAGTGTTATCATTATATTTCTTTTAAAGGTCTACTAAGAGAAGGAAAAATTTAAGTTAAAATGTAGTAAACTTAGTAGCTGATTTTTATCAAAAGCTCAATCTATTAAAAACAATAATTCTAAAATAAATTCCTATTTCCTCGTGACTAGAAATGCACCAAAACTGGTCCTAGGTTTCCAGAGCTCTCCATTTGATGGAATTTTGTGTCTCTAAAAGTTATATCAGCAAGGACTTTGAACATAATGGAGAGACATTGTTTCCCTTGTAAAGTTTTACAACCTACTTTTCCACTCCACTACCCTCAGTAATTAGAAATAGTTTATTGCGGGTCTTTAGTTAAATGCATTACACTGTCAATTAAATATCAAAAATAATGTGGAGTAATTATTTTTCACAGCCATCCAAAGCAATTAGCAATCTGGTGGTTTATAACATTTCAGGATTCAAAACAGGGCATCTCAGAGCTCCAAGAAAGTAACACAAAGAAAGGTTAGGTGTGGATGGATGAGTTATTACTTTTGTGACAAAATACTCAGCTAAATGGATGTGAACAATATAAACAGAAACATAATAATTTTTTTCATAAAATTAAGTTGAAGGTATACAATGAAATTCTTAATGGAGCCTCTGGACCTAAATGGTTTGACTGAGTAGCAAATCATTGATTCTGTCTGTTTTGAATACACTATTTGAGATTTTTAAAGAAACTGATTCACTTAATAAGAAATATGTGTACCCAACAGTTTGTTCTCTTTAGAGAGCAAACATTTCTACATTTTCAGTACACTCTGTCCCAGGTGCTCATCATTTTTCAGTTGCATTTCTTGAAGTGTGCTAAGTGTCAGTGTAATGAGTATTTTTATTCAAAAATAGAGTGAAATGATATCTGTGATCAAACAGTTTAATCAGCAGTGAACAAACGTTTTGCTTACTTGCTATTTGTTTGAAAAAAAAGTCATATTTCTAACTTTTAAAGTTTTTATACTTTTTATTTTTTAGATTTAAAAATAAGTCCATGAGTTAATACCATTTTAGTACCCATGATGAAATATAGAATTCTTACCTAATAAAAAGTATAATAATGTGATTCATAAAGTTATAATTCCACTTGTTTCCTTTCTGGAGTGTGTTTGTAAGGACACCTGAGTTTTTATTTTCTATTCAAGTTGTGAGATGGGATAACCATTTGTTGTGTTTTCAATTGTAGTTGTTATAACCCCTTACTCAGTCCACATTTATTGTCAAATATTTATTGATCCTTTATTTATACTGTAGATAATGAAGGAGGCAAAAAAAATAGTTCGTAAGAAGACTACATTCATCTTTTATTTGAGTTGGATTTTCCCAAAGTCTATTCTAGAGATTGTTAAAGTCAGACTCTTCCAGTTTCCGGATTGGGAATTTTTTTAAAAGTAACCATACATTCCTCCTAAACTTTGAGGCCTTACCTGAAATTGATTTATAAAAATTTTATTTTCTAGCTGGGCAGTGGTGGTGCATGCCTTTAATCCCAGTACTTGGGAAGCAGAGACAGTGGATTTCTGAGTTCAAGGCCAGCCTGGTCTATAGAGTGAGTTCCAGGACAGCCAGGGTTACACAGAGAAACCCTGTTTTGAAAAACCATTATCTCATGGTTTGTTCTGTAAAATAGGCATCTGCTGAGTATGTTGTCTATCTTACAATCAAAGCGTGACTTTATGGGGGAATTTCATATCTATAGGACCTTAAGAGACACACATAAGAGCAAGTAAATATTGAAAGCAAAGAAAGGGACAAGAAGCAGTCTTTGTAGGTAAGGAACTATTACAAATTCACCCAACAAATGATCTTTACTGCTATTATAAAATGTTCAAATGCTGCATTACAGTTCAAACAATTTTCTTCAACATTGATATTGAAGTAGAAATATCATAGGTGAACTGAGAGCATTGACAGGTAGAAGAGATCCATTATGCACATCCATGGCTTCCCATTCCTCTTATGAAATTCTGGAGCACACAGTAAGTCTATAGGTATAAGAATGTACTGCCAGTCAGGAGAGGAGGCAAATTATCCACATTTATAATTAACCCTAAAGCACTTTAAACTGTAAGCATCATTACTGATATATCAGAATAGGAAAGTGATCATTAAGCATTCATGTTAATTACGATTTACCCATTGAACCAAGTTAATATGAGATGGAGCAATGAACAACATATATAATGATCACAGGAAATTGGGATTTAACTAAGTTTAATTTTTAATATGCCTCTTCAAGCAGATATTTAATTTAATAAATGGGAGAATAGAACATTCTCAGTGGATTAAATTGGCAATAAATTAAAATCAAGAAAAAAAAGACAAGGCAATTGGGTGTATCTTATGGAGAATAATTTATTTTTAATTTACAAAACATTTATGGAGCACTTTCTCTATACCCGAGACTGTTCTTAGAATCATGATACAAAAATAGAAGATGCCCTGGCTTAGCATAAGGGTATAATAGACAAGTATACCTACCCTTATAAGATAGCATGATAAAAGATGCCTGAGGAGAATGTGGAATACCATATTCATTATATAAAATTATATACATAATTTTAAAAAAGGACATTTAAAGTAGTATACAGTATGAGGGAAGGTACCTGAGCAGACCCTATAAAAGAATAAGGATGAGCCTTGATTATATGGAAACTAAAATCATCATTATTCTAGAATTTTCTGCCCCTACACAAGGCACTACTCAGCTCTTGGTGATACCATGCATGCTGCAGTCTATTCAAATGGCACTGTGTGACAACAATGCTGTTTGAATGAAACAGTATGTGTGGTGGACCTGTGCAACCTGGCCCACAGCTCAGCCTCCTCTCACTTTATCCCAGTCTATGGCAGCTTAAACATGAAAACAGAACCCTGTTTCATTAGGAAAACACCTATTTGCATCTCACATTGTCAATTAGTTCTTTCTTTAAGTTTGTTCATTTTGTGTCTTTCTCATTAAAGTACAATTCTCAGTAAAGTACAGAGGCTTATCTAAGTGTTCTCTGCTTTCATTATATAACTATAAAGGTGAGTGCCCCTTATCCTTGAATTTGAGAACTGGACATGGCTCTTGTCTAAGAATTTGAAAAGATATTTTTTTTTCAATTTAAGTTTTATGAGATTTGACTTTATTGTTTAGATAATGTGCTATTAAGAACTACTTCTTTGGTTTTTGAGATGGCTCAGTTATTAAACACACAAGCCTGACATCTGAGTTCCATCCCTGGAATTCACAGCGAAAGTAGAAAATGGACTACCCAAAGTCTCCATTTTGCCTTCCACATATACCTGTGTTCTATTTCTCTCACATAAACACAAAATAACAAAAAATAAGAATTTAAAAAAATCAAGTATTACCTCTCAGCTATTGGGTATGACCACCTCACTGGTGGGGTGGCAGACATGGGGAGGGGGGAGGCAACAGCGGTTTGTTCTTGTTGTTTTTGTTTGTTTGTTTGTTTGTTTATTGGAGGGGAAACTGGGAAAGGAGAAATTTACATGTAAATAAAGAAAATATCTAATAAAAAAAGAAAAACAGATTTTAAATAGAAGGCATCAACAATTTACCTTCAATATACTATCCTTTCTCACTGGCTTGTACAAGTCTTAGAATTCATTCTTATTCCTTGGAAGTGTGTGTACTAATCATTGCACATGTATTTATATATGTGCATGCATATTTAAAGAGTTGTTGTCTGGATAGTAAATAATAACACAGTGCTTTACCTCACACCAGCTACTTCACTGAGATAGACTGTGAATATAGCAACAAAAACTTCTTGAGGAATGGGGAAAAAAAGGACAATGGACAAATCAAGAGAAAAATTGATCAGAGGAAATGAAAACTCAGTACATACATCTACAGTACAACTTCTACAAGCAAGGCTCAGAAAACATTGCAGGAGTGGGGGCAAGAAAGATTTAGGAGCAGGAAGGATGCTATTTGTTTATTTCACTTAGAAATGACAGGGAAAGTATAACCATGATATCTCAACAATATGGATGCCTATATAGGACCAAATTAATGATATCACTAACATGCTACCTTGGAATGTTTACTCTTACAAAGAAATACAGGCAAGAACTTCTGGTAGAGGAAGAATTAGTTGTCTCCAGGAATGAGCCACTTAACTGATTATTCAATTTATGTGGTCAGCCCTGAAATGATATACATACAAGCAACATGGACTATCTCAGCAGGCTCTATTTATTTATTTATGCATTTACACATATATGTAACCATAACAAAGAAAAAGAGGCCAAGGGAAGGAGGAAAGGGAATTGAAAGATGAAATAATTATATTTTAATTTGAAAGCATAAAAGTACATTTAATAAAAAAGAACAAATGGAGAAGAAAAAAGAGCAACAAAGAACTGAAGGAGAATTTTAACATATTTAACATGTATGTGACTAGAATGAGAAAACAGGAGACAGAATTGAAGAAATACAAAGTCCATGGTTACAGCCCACAAGTCTATTGCCTTACTGTATACTTGCATATGCCACTAGTGAACAACTGAAACTGAAAAAAATATACCAAACTTATTAGCAGCAAAACATATAGATATTAATCTAATATAATGTTTGTAAGACTTACACAGAAACTGTGAAACTCACAAAATCAAACAAAACCCAGACCAAGCAGCCAAACAAAAACCTCTCTAAACAATAGCAATGAAAATATACTTTCACGTATGGGAAGGCATAGTATTGTTAATACATCAGATCTTTCCAGTTTGAGCTACAGATTCAATGCAATTCCAATACAAATACAAGTAAGAAATAGTGTAGTTGTTGACAAATGTATTCTTAAAATTTATGCAGAAGGAAAAAATTCCTATGCAAATCAACCCAGTATCAAACAGTAACAAACTCACAGGATGCTATTTTTAAAACATAATAAGTTTACGCTTATTACAAGTCAGTATATTAGGAAAATAGTAGACTAATAGACATATTAAACAGTGGAACAGAATAGACGGTCCGTAAAAGCTCAACTCATCTTTGACCAAGGAGCAAAGGAAATTCAACAGTAAAATAACATTCTTTTCCTAAAATGGTCCTGGACTAACTAAGCTTCACATATTAAACAAAACAAAACAAAACAAAACAAAACAAAACAAAAGACTCTAAAGTCTTAAGGTTTACATTTTTTTTTTAAAAAAAAAGTATTTCAAAATGGATCATAAATAAATGTTGAAGCAAGACTATTAAACTTAGATAAGAAAACAGAAAAAAATGAGGATAATTGTGTGTGGCTCTGTATTGCCTGGAACATTGAAGTCAAGATATCTGAAAGCCAAAGAGTTGATAAGTTTGAGTTTATTAATATTATAACTTTCTGTTTTATGAAAGACTAGTGAAATAGTAAAAAGGCAAGCTAAAGACTGGGTGAATTTTTTTTGTAAAATGTATTTGCAATCTAGACTCGTACCTTAAAACATACAGAGTATTGATTATTAAACCTTAACAATGAGAAAATTCAAAAGAAACAAGTAATATAAACAGATATACTAACAAAGAAGTAATGATATACCTGTAAATTAAGTTACAATCAGATACCAGTGTATACTAATTAAGACTGCCAGTCCTTAAAATTGGCTATTGCTGCCATTAATTTATTTAGTGCATGTGGCTGAAGGGGTGCACCTCCTGTGTTAGGAGGTCAGAGACACTTTCCTTCTAAAATCTGGAGTCTAGGATGGAACTAAGGTTATCAGGCTTGATGCCAAGTGCCTGGACCTGGTGAACCATTTCACAGGCTCCAGAAGTCCAGCATTCTTATGCGGGCAAAAGTTCACATATTTCATACTCTCTTACAAAGGTCAACATAGTTACACATACAATCCAGCCATTGACTTCACAGCTGTTTATAAAACTGATTTTGAATTTTATGTTCTATGAAGGTCTGCACACATTTATCACCATAGATGACCATCCACAAATACAATCACCAAAATTAGAAGTGACAACCATGGCCATCAGGAAGTGAATGAGTGAACAATTGGCAGTCGGTTCATATAACAACATAGTGTTCCTAAATAAAGAGAAGTGAATTAGCCATTAAGAGGCACGTGTGTATATTAAATGCAGACTGCTATGTTAAAGAGCCCAGAACCTCTGTTTGTATTCAATATAATGCCTTGACACAGTCAGTGGTCATGCAGTGAAACGCTTCTGTATGACACTGTGTGATTGGATGTTATATTCTACATGATGAAACTCTCTAGAATTTCACAGCTCAAGGTGATAGCTTTCATTTGTGCAGATTAACACATTTAGGAAAGGTGGTGACCATAGGATAGGATAAAAAGCAGGCTGAATAATATGAGCTGATAATATCATAAATGTACAGAAAAAAAAGGCTCATTATAGAAGGTGAGAGAAAATTGTGTAACTTAAATAGATCTAGAAACGAGCTGAGCCCATAAGGTTAGAGGAAAAGGATATTATACATGAACAGTGATCCAGTTCACACAGTTTTCCCTATGGAGATATGGGTCAGTGACATTAATACAATTTTAAATGTATAGTAGAACTGAATATTTAAGTCAATATTTAATAGTATGAACCATGCTTCCTAGTGTTGTAGAGGAAGATTTCAGATTCTTAATCCAAGCAGAAAAGGAATACACTGTGATAAATATGAATTAGGAGGCCTGATGACCCAGGATAGGGGAATAAATGCTAGGCTTCTGAGGCAAAAGTGGATGGGCAAGTGGGGGAGCACCCTCATAGAGGCAGGGGGAGGGAAGAAGGGATAGGAGTCTTGTGGAGGGGAAACTGGAAAGGAGGATAACATTTGAAATGTAAAGAAATAAAATAATTAATAAAAATGAAAAAAAATGAAATTGCACTACAAGATTGCTTTTAGCTCATCACAAATACATTTGATTTTATATGGAGTTATTCATGAATATACATATAGATATATGTTAGTATACATACATATTATCTTTTGTCTTTTTGTTAGTTGACAAATCAGAGATGCAATATGACTTTGCAGTAAAAGGACACAAAACTCTTTAGATCAATATATGGTTGATTTCTAGGGGCAGGTGGGCAAGAGGAACACAAGATGAGCTTGGAAAAATTCACAGTGCTTGAAGGTAAGGATGTGTTGAAAAACAAAAGAGACACAAATTAAACATCATTTTGAATCAAAGAGGATAGAGGAACAAAACAAAAATTTCTACTGCTAGCCAAAGCTGGGGAATTTGAACAGAATGGATTAGATTCATATCATAACTCATAGTCAGAAATGTATATCCAGAAGCCTACCAAGCTAGCCTACACAATAAAAGGCAATCAAAGGAAGATAAGAAACAAACACTTTTTGCAGAATTGTAAACAATTTGTATAGAAAATCCATTTTAAAGGCCAGAAGGGATCATGATGTCTCCCATCACTGCATGCTACTCCTAGCAACTTCCTTATAGAATGAGAGAAATGTAGGATGATAAAAAGAAAACAAAGACTAAGTTGATAAAACGTACCCTTCCCTCATCCAGGGGAACAAGAATGGTAAGCTGAGTTACAGTGCACTAACAATGTCATTCATCCCCCAACTCTGTGACTTCAATCTAATTATTAGACAAGTAAATCAAAGAAATCTTAAGATAAGGCAAATCTGTAAGGTACCTGACCAGTAATTCTCAAGTGATTAAGGTCATTGACAAAAGATCTAATGAATCTGTGAAAGCTAAGTGGAGTTTCAGGAGATATGGCCAAATACAATGTGTCCTGACAGGATATTATACTAAGATATTGGATAAAAATAGAAGATGCCCAAATCCAGTATGAATGTACTCAACAACAACATGTGAATATTGATCTAGTCAGTATAAGATCTACAATGCTAACATATGAAAAGAAGAAGAAAGAGTAGATGAATGAGAATGTTTTATATTCACTTTACAATTATTTTCTATGATTCCCAACAGTTCTAAAATAAAACAGTACTTTAATAATGAAACTCAGAGTCTAGGGATACATTTTATTTAAGCAAAATAGATAAATTAGTTAAATACAAAAGGTAGCCATTAGAGGGGCATGAGTTTTCACCAAAATGCAAATAATAATAACTTTAATAAATTCTTCAAAAATATGATTGAGACATTTACTTGGGATAAAGGTTATAGACAATGATGGAAATTTTGAATAAAGATATTTTTAGTCTTCTGGAGAGAAATAAATAACCCCAAAAGTCTGCCAGAAAATTTGTACATATCAAGATTCAAGATGTATCAAATTGATATTTTATTCAAATTTTGCAAAAACCCTTCACTTTTCTATGGAGAATAAACTACCTTTCACTCTTGCCTTTCTAAGAAATGCAGGTGTTTGGTGAAGCATAGAAAGTTATAGAATTTAAATACAGTACCTTTGAAGGATATTTTCGCTACATGCATGAAATAATATTCTTCCATGATATTCTATTTGACAGGGGCATGAAACTGTGAATGTAAAAAAGTGTATAAAATAAAGGCAATTGATTTTTTTTTAAGTCTTCCCTTACAAACACACTGAAAGATACTGGAATAAAATTAGAGTATTCATTTTTTCCTTTGTCAAACATTTTTTTATGTTAAAATTGTTTAGCAAGGCTGTAGTATTATATATATTTTACATAGATTTATTGAGGCATGTCATACTGGATAGAGGTTCTGATGATAGTAAATTTGATGTCGAAGTTTTATGTTTTTGCATTTTTAAAGAAACTCGAGTGTCAGCAGATTTTGTATAAACCTTTATAATACATAGTTTATCGGGTACAGGGAACGTAGACAATATGGCTTCCAAGACACTTCAGTTTTCATTTTCTGAGTGTGATAAAACATTGTGAACAAAAGTAATTTGAGGCTGAAAAGGGCTTGTATGTCTTCTACTTCTAGGTCTCAAGTCTATCAGGGAGGCAGGAACTCAAACAAACTAAAACAGAAGACACAGAAGGAAGGTGCTGGCTCACTTCCAGGTTCATACTTAGCTAACTTTGCTGTACAGCCCAAGATTGAGAACCACCTGCCCTGGCTATGGAGCTGCCCATCATGGGGGGCATCCTCTTACATTAATTAACAAGACAATCCCCCACAGGCATTTCCCTAAGTCACACTGATCTGCTGAGCCTCCCTTCTCAGATAACTCTAAGCTCTTGTCTTGTTGGCAGTTAAAGTGAAATAGGCTACAGATGAAGATGAATTCTTCCTTTTTTATTTTTTACTTTTTCTGAATAATAAATATATTTACTCACTTTACCAACTGATCACATTTTCCCTCTTCCCAGTCTTTCATCACACATCCCCTCCCCTACTCCCCATCCCCTTTTCCTGTGAGAAGGAGGACCCCCTCTTGGGTACCAACCTACACTGGCAATCAAGTTACTGGTTCCTTCTTGACTATTGTGTTTGTATCTCTCATTGATCGTGGAGTATTTATGAAAGGCAATAAATGTGACTAAACAATCTACCCTGAAGTATTTTACATATCTTTCATTAGTCCACTTAAAAAGGTAACTTCTAAGGTAAGTCTGTGTAGGCAACACTTTAAAATGTCAGCAATAACAAGTACACAACACTTTGAATTTCTAGGTTTACTGTGAGGCCTTTTATGTCACATTTTATGACATTCTTTCTGATAAGTTTTGCGAAAATTCAAGCTATCATATATTACTTTCTTTGCTTTATTCAAGGTAAGGAAATAAGTACGCTCAATTTCTTTCACTCTTAATATTATTAGTTGAAATTTCTACTGAAATACTCTGTTGAAAAAATTTTAATGAATTTTTAAGTTATCATATAAAGCAAAGGCAGTCATTCCAGTGTTTTTATTCTTTGCATCATTGTAGAGTGTTCTGATTTGGTCTTTTCTCTGCTTCCCTCATCCACACATCCTGCACCAACTTTTGCTTGTCCCTCTTTCCTTTATCTCCAAGTAATCCCTCCTTGCCACACTGATGATCATGTCACATCTGTCCCATTGCCCCCTTTCTTATATCCTTCCTGTAAGACTGGTTCCTCAACCTCATGTTTTTTCTACAATCCTCTTCTCCTTTTTTCTCTTCCCTCATTTTCTTTCTTCACTTCTCTCTCCCTTCTCCTTTTTCTATTTCCTCTCCCTCTCTGCCTCTCCGTCTCTCTGTTTCTCTGTCTCTGTCTCTGTCTCTTTGTCTCTCTCTGTCTCTCTCTGTCTCTCTCTCTCTCTCTCTCTCTCTCTCTCTCTCTCTCTCTCTCACACACACACACACACACACACACACACACACACATAATTTCACCTATGTATGTCTTATGTGCTTAATATGATCTACAGTTGAATCTATTTTCCTGCAAATAATTAACTTTCCATTTTTCTTAAAAATGAATGAAATTTTCATATTTTCAAAGTATATATGAACCAGGCTTTCTTTTTCAACTCACATATTGATGAATAACTAGGCAGTTTGCATGCCCTGCCCTTGTGAACAGTGAAGCCATAAATATGAATATGTGAATATATCCATAGAATATTACTTCAGAGTCCTTCAAAATATACACCCAGTATTGGCATACCTGGCTCCTATCATTGTGGACACAGTATCTGAATAATGACTAGGATATTCATTTCCAAGATGATTCAGGATTTTTGTCCCCTAGTGCTCTTTTTCCATTCCAGAAGTGGCTTTATACTAATTTCTAAAATATTGACAAGGATCTTGGTCATTAACTACATTCAAAATATCAAACTTTGACCAAAGTGATGGATACATTATTATCATTCAGTGACTGCCTGTTTTGTTTTGTTTTGTTTTGTTTTGTTTTTCAGACAGAAGCGGATTCTCTGGAAAGTCACTTCCTAGTCTTCTCTCCTGAATTCATGTTCCTGTGCATCTCTTCCCTGATCTCCAGTCTTGTCATGAGTACTAAGCTAATCCATCAATAGCTCTGTGCCTTCCTACCTGCCTTCTGTGTCTGCACATACTACTTTGCTTATTCCACCTCCTGTATCTTATAGGAATGGCACAGTCTTTCTCCCAGTCTACTCCCACTGACTCTGAGTACTCAAAGAAAAGGCAGGAAACATCTTCAATGTATATCTCAATCCCCAGATGACATGACTTTTGTCTGAAGCTTTAAATAACAGCATGGAAGTTAAAAACAAACAAACAAATATAAAACACTTTTGTAGCCAGAGAAAACCAAGCAAGAATGGACTGTGTACTCCTCCATTTACTCGGGGGACATTTATGACATTTATGTATTATGTTTTATTCCTCCAGGCACAGTCTAAATCTGTGAAACCTGGGATTTGTGAAACTTAAATTTAGCTTTTGAGTGATTAGTAATAAACAGAAGGCAGTTTTTTTTTTTTTTTATGAATCTGTTACAGAGATGCTCTGTGACATTGATCATGTTAAATCTCAATAAAAGACACCCCATTGGCTTGATCAGATGCTGGGCAGACTCAATGCTGCACATCTAAAAGGCTGTGGAAATTAAACCCTGACCTGGTGGGGATGCAATTCCCAAACAGGTGTAAAATCTACCTCCAGGCCATTAACTTTTGACTTTTTGATCTACAACTTCACCATTGAATAAAAACACAAAGTCTATGTATGTTGATATTTTTGAAAAAATCCTGCCCACACAGTGTCTGCTAGACACACCAAGAGATATAAAAACAGGCTGGAATGAGAGATCCCTTTACAAGTTGTTTACCTACTAAAGGCATTATACACCTCAGTGACTAAAACTTTAGAGCCAGTGATATGATAAAGGCACGCGCTTCTCAGGTCCAGTGACATGAACTCAATCATTGTAACCCATGTAAATGTGGAAGGAGAGAACTGACTCCATAAAGCTATCATGTGATTACCACAACTGTTCTATGGTTCCTGTACCAACACGTACACATAGACATACAAAACATACTCATCCAAATAATAATATTACTAGTAGTAATAATTAAAGAAAACCAAAGAACAGAAAAACAGTGAAACTGTGACTATTTTACATTACAAGATGTTACAAATCTGTATTGCTACAAATCTATATATGGAGCATGTCATGCTTTAGGTCAAGCTTATGTAACGCCTTGTAAACATTTCTCTTATTGTCAGCCACTCAGTGTGCACCAAAATCAAGCTTCTATTTCAGACAACAAGAAAAGAGGCTAGTGGAAAGAATATGGGCATTTTGCATTTATCAAGATAGTGAACTCCTTTGAGATTAAAGAAACACAAAGTATAAGCCACTTACACATTTAAATATTAATCATGATATAGGAATTTGGAATTTAGTTTTGTTATAAAGTTGTAGATCCAAAATCTAGTGGTTAACACTCTTTAATAGTCAAGTCTCTGGCTAAAAAAGATTTTGATGTGGTTCATTTACAATAATTTAAATAAGAAAAGTAATGATTCAGAAATAATTATTAGTCAATTACTTAATAAATTTCTATATTGTATTTAAAGTTCCTATTTATTATAAATTATTATTGTCATTTAGTGATTTGTGGGGTACTTTTCATTTGAAAATCAACATTATTTAAGCCAACCTACTTTTCCTTTTTACTTGCTTTTGTCCAATTACATTTCAGATATAGACAACATAGAAGAGAATTAGTATTTCTTTTTTAAATGTGTCTCTCTTTTTAAAAATTGGTTAGTTTATTTATTTATATTTCAAAGTTATTCCCCTTTCCCTTTTCCCCACTGCAAACCCTCTATCCCATGCTCCCTCCCTTTGTTTCTATGAGAATGTTCCCCACCCATCCACCCACTCCTGCATCACTGCCCTAGCATTCTGTTGATGCTTCAGTCCTACCTAGAAGGGGGAACAAAATAATCATGGGAGGTAGAGGGAAGGAGGGACTTTGGAGGGAGAGAGGCAGGAGAGAAAAAAAAAGGGAGCAGGATCAGGAGTGAAGGAGAGGGAGAGAAATACAGAGGGTCAGGAAATTGAATTACTGTATTTCTGCTGGACAACTGTGTGGCAAAGTGCTCTCACAAAAGCATGTCAAGGTTGACTGTTTCCTGTGGCTCCCAGTCCAGGGTGCTGTCTATCATAGCAGGCAAACCATGGTAGCAAGACCTTGAGGCAGATGAACACACTGATGGATGCTAGGACCCCTTTTACTTTCTTCTGTTTTACTGTCCAGAACCCAAGCTCAGGGAATGATATTGCCTCTTAGGGTTAATCTTCTCCCCTGAATTAACCCAATCAAGACATGTACAGCCCCAAACTAACTAACCTAAGCCTTGTAGCTTCTCATCGAGGGGCCTCTGGATCTTGTCAAGCTTCCAAATTTTTTGTCTTGGTTTGCCACTGTGGTCATGTTAAAAGAACATTTTATATAGTGTAAAATGAAACAGGACTTAAAGTTGATTATGATATGCAAAAGGATAAGAAGTGTATCTCTTCTGTGATTACTGTCAAAGTTACCCAATGGTATGATGAAGGAAACAGGGATCAAACAAGAATGACAGCCAGACTAGAGTTGCTGAATTTGTATTGTAGATCAAAGAAAGATTAAGATGAAACTATAAGAGGCAATCAATGGAACATAATCATGATATTCTTTATGTGACACTGGGTGATTTTTCTCTTGCATTATGGTATGATTCTTTTTCACAGTCATATTTGAAGTATTGCTGTAATAAAGCAATGTTTTCTGTGTGGTCAGGCACAGCTGGGATGTTGTGAAAGGTCTAACTGAGGTAAAAACAAGTAGTCTCATTAGGTTATAATACATATATTTCATTATATCTGTTATGAAATATCTCAAGGTCAAACCTATGCTTGCTAAGAACTCTCTTGCTTATGGTTACATACAGGACTTACTCAGAGAACTATATTCTGAACCCACTAAAGGACTTCACATTTAAAGAATACAAGGTAAAAAATTAGGCTTGAGGAGTTCATTGAATTTTAGAAAGTCACAAATTCTTTAAAGTGAATGTATTTGATATGTATGCTAAATATTTATATAGGACTGTGATCCCAAGTGAAAATACTAGTTATAGGAAAGATATGCATTTGGTATCTACATTTTCATATATGAAAATTACATGCTTATTATTATGTATTTCTGCACAAGACATAATGGCTAACATGTGAGTTGAGGATACCTAGTTCACAAGAATGCCAAAGTTAAGAGCCAAGAAATGTTTCAGAGTTTGTTGGAATTACTAATTTCATGATTTTTGATGTTGAAAACAATACAGTTTTGTTAGGAATGAACCATTATTAACATTAGGAAATACTCAAGACACTTGAGACAACTGAAAAAAGCAAAGTTAAAGGAATAACAATGAAATCAACTACTAGAGTCAGATGTGTTACTAAGCACAGTAGAGAGAGTTCAGGGAAACTGGGAGGCAGAAGTCTACCCAGAATATTAAAGTCAACATTGTTTGTCTAAAAGTATTAAAGTGTCGTCGTAAGCATAGGAGTAGTCCTAGTGATAAAAGATGACTATGGATAGTAAAAGTCAAACTGGTGACATCCTTTCAAAAAGATCATAATTAATTATTTTTATTTAAGGCACTCATACTATAACTCAGTGTATGATTTTAAGTAACAATAAGAATTAAGTGAATTTTACAACTAGTTCAAATATCTATGAATGAAATACAAAGTGTGTGTCTCTGTGTGTTCTCTGTCTTTTTAGTTATTCTCACTAGATATTGAAAGTCCCATAAAGACATCAACAAAAGCATATCCTAGTGACTGAGATTATTTTTAACAGGCCACAAAGCCACAAAATGAGAGCATTATATCTTGCATTCTGCTCATGTAAGCCCTTAGCCACTCACTATCAAAGGGTCCATCTTTTGGTAGCATCAATAAGTCAAGTTTACAAGTTAAATCAACACAATTTATATAAAAACGGTGTAGCTATAGATATATGTGGTAAGCATGGGGTATATTAAGAAAATACTTAATGGGAAATGTGGCTTTAAGGAGACCATTGGAATTTATGCTCATTGTAGCCCAAGCTCTGCTGTTGATATGCATGACATTAAGCAATACTTAGGCTTGCCTCACAAAACTTTATGAAAAACGTGGTACACACATACAAATATAATTATTAAATTCCTAACCTGATCAAATGTTTTT
The DNA here is from genome assembly GCA_019843815.1 of Montemys delectorum. Lineage (NCBI taxonomy): Eukaryota > Metazoa > Chordata > Mammalia > Rodentia > Muridae > Montemys > Montemys delectorum. The sequence goes on from JADRCD010201621.1 coordinate 45,406, forward strand.
TAAATTTTATATACAGGGTTTAGGATATTTTAATCTTCTTTCAAGGAAAGGTTTCTACCTGTGCCTCCAGAAATAGATTCAAATTTATATGAAAAGAGTGCATGTCATACACAGCCTGATGTTTGCTCTTCAGCCAGAGAGGCATGTGGCCTGTTTCTCCAAGAGTGCTTTAACCCTCACTCTCCAATTCCAGTCAGACAAGAACAATTCATAGTTGCTGGATTCATTTTGGTTTGCTTCCCCCACTACAAGCACATGGTGATTTTGAAAAAATGTCTGCAATTTGTTACACACATGAATGTTGCTTTTAAAAATAAACAAACAAACAAACAAACATTTCTTCAGTTTTATTATATGAATGTGTTAAGCTGGTTTTGTGACATGAACAATTGATTTGATTTCTCTAGAAGTTTCAAAATTTTGAAGGTTTTTTAAAAAATATTTCATTTCTAGGAATTGATTGGTGTCAAATAAACTTAGTGAGTTTCAGAAATAAAATAGGCTTTGCGTAATAAAATAAAAAGCCCAAAGTCCTTCAAAAATTATCTTAAACTGGTACTGATGAAAATAACAATGTGAAAGACAATTACTCTCTTCACTTTATTCTTAATCATAACATGTACCTGAGAATATCTCACAAATTCAATAGTGTCCATGTCCAAATGGAAACAGGACTCATGAATCTTCTCCTTGGGTTTAAATAAAACATTAAACTTGTTGAGCCCTTTATTCCAAGTTCGTATGTGTGGAAAATCAACTTCTTTTTTCTGTTTTGATTCAAGTTGTATAAAACTTTAATAAGCACACTCTTTCTAATTAGTAATTTTTAAATTGTTCGACACTTGTCCAAACAACTCAGGTTCATTGCCTTTGTTCAACAGAGTGTTTGTGGGATACAGAAAAAATTACATGATTGTGATCAGATTGATAAGGAGAGAAAACTGAGCAAAAGAAGTAGTATTTATAAATGAAGTAAAGGTTCGTTTCACAATGGTAGATGTACTGGCTGGTTTTGTGTGCCAAATTGACCCAGGCTGGAGTTATTACAGAGAAGGAAGCTTCAGTTGGGGAAGTGCCTCCATGAGATCCAGCTGTGGGGCATTTTCTCAATTAGTGATCAAGGGGGTAGGGCCCCTTGTGGGTGGTGCCATCCCTGGGCTGGAAGTCTTGGGTTCTATAAGAGAGCAGGCTGAGCAAGCCAGGGGAAGCAAGCCAGTAAGAAACATCTCTCCATGGCCCAGAAGTTTGGAATACAGGAAGAACGACCCACAAACCACACGAAACTTAAGAAGAAGGAAGACCAAAAGGTGGACATTTCATTCCTTCTTAAAAAGGGAAATCAAATACCCACAGAAGGAGTGGCAGAGATTAACTATGGAGCAGAGACTGAAGGAAGGACAAGTATATAGCTATCTCCTAAGAGGCTCTGATAATACCTGACTAATACAGATGTAGAGGCTCACAGCCATTCATTGAACTGAGTACACGGTCCCCAATGAAGGAGTTAGAGAAAGGTTCTATGGAGCTGAAGGGTTTGCAGCCCCTTAGGACGAACAACAATTACTAACTAGTACCCTCAGAGCTCCCAGGGACCCAACCACCAATCAAGGACTATACAGGGTGGGACTGAATGTTTTGGCAGCATGTGTATAGTAGAGGATTGCAAATTCAATCATCAATAGGAGGGAAAGGACCTCGGCCTTGTGAAGGTTTTGTGCCCCAGTGTAGGGGAATGCCAGGGCCAATAAGTGGGAGAGGGTGGGGTGACAGGCATGGGGACGGGGGAGGCAAAAGAGGTTTGTTCTTGTTGTTTTTGTTTGTTTGTTTGTTTTTTGGAGGGGAACCTGGGAAAGGGAAAATTTACATGTAAATAAAGAAAATATCTAATAAAAAAAAAAAAAGGAAGAAAAAAAATAAAATAAAAAAACCCGAAAACTAAAACGATCCCCTGTTCCTTCCCCCTTCCCCCTGCTCACCATCTCACCCTTTCCTATTTCCTGGCCCTGGCATTCCCCTACTCTGGGGCATAGAACCTTCACAGGGCCAAGGTAATCTCCTCCCATTGATGGTAGACTTGGCCATCCTCTGCTATACACATACTGCTGGAGTGATGAGTTCCCCCATGTGTACTATTTGGTTGGAGTTTTAGTCCCTGGGAGCTCTGAGGGTACTAGTTAGTTCATATTGTTTTTTTGTGCTAAGGGGCTGCAAAACCTTCAGCCCCTTGAGTCCTTTCTCTAGCTCCTTCATTGGGGATCCTGTACTCAGTCCAATGGATGGCTGTGAGCCTCTATTTCTGTATTAGTTGGGTACTGTCAGAGCCTCTCCAGAGGAAGCTATATCAGGCTCCTGTCATCCAGCACTTGCCATCATCCACAATAGTGTCTGGATTTGATAACTGAATATGGGAAAGATTCCCAGGTGGAACAGTCTCTAGATTGTCCTTCCTTCAGTCTCTGCTCCATAGTTTGTCTCTGAAAATCCTTCCATGGGTATTTTGTTGCTCCTTTTAAGAAGGAACGAAGTATACACACTTTGGTCTTCCTTCTTCTTGAGTTTCTTGTGGTTTGTAGATTGTACTTTGTGTATTCTAAACTTCTGGGCTAATATCCACTTATCAGAGAATGCGTACCATGTGTGTTCTTTTGTGATTGGGTTACCTCACTCAGGATGATATTCTCCAGGTCCATCCATTTCCCCAAGAATTTCATAAATTCATTGTTTTTAATAGCTGAGTAGTACTCCATTATATAGATGTACCACATTTTCTGTATCCATTTCTCTGTTGAGGGACATCTGGGTTGTTTCCAGTTTCTGGCTATTATAAATAAGGCTGCTATAAACATGGTGGAGATGTGTCCTTATTACATGTTGGAGCATCTTCTGGCTATATGCCCAGGAGTGGTATAGCTGGGATCTCTGGTAGTACTAAGTCCAATTTCCTGAGGAACTGCCAAAATGATTCCAGAGTGCTTGTACCAGCTTGCAATTCCACCAGCAGTGAGGGAGTGCTCCTCTTTCTCCACAACCTCACCAGCATCTGCTGTCACCTGAGTTTTTTATCCTAGCCATTTTGACTGGTGTGAGGTGGAATCTCAGGGTTGTTTTGATTTGCATTTTCCTGATGACTAAGGATGTTGAACATTTCTTTAGGTGCTTCTCAGTCATTTGGTATTCGTCAGTTGAGAACTCTTTGTTTAGCTCTGTACCCCATTTTTAATGGGGTTATTTGGTTCTCTGGAGTCTAACTTCTTGAGTTCTTTGTATTTATTGGATATTAGGTCTATCAGATATAGGATTGGTAAAGATCTTTTCCCAATTTTTTGGTTGCTGTTTTGTCCTATTGATGTTGTCTTTTGCCTTATAGAAGCTTTGCAATTTTATGAAGTCCCATTTGTCTATTCTTGATCTTAGAGGATAGCCTATTGGCGTTCTGTTCAGGAAATTTTCCCCTGTGCATATGTGCTTGAGGCTCTTCCCCACTTTCTTATCTATTAGTTTCAGTGTATCTGGTTTTATGTGGAGGTCCTTGATCCACTTGGACTTGAGCTTTGTACAAGGAAATAAGAATGGATCAATTTGCCTTCTACATGCTAACCATGAGCCAGCACCATTTGTTGAAAATGCTGTCTTTTTCCCACTGGATGGTTTTAGCTCCTTTGTCAAAGATCAAGTGGCCATACGTTTGTGGGTTCATTTCTGGGTCTTCAATTCTATTCCATTGATCTTCTTGCCTGTCACTGTACCAGTACCATGCAGTTTTTATCACAATTGCTTTGTAGTATAGCTTAAGGTCTTGGATGGTGATTACACCAGAGGTTCCTTTATTGTTGAGAATAGTTTTGGCTATCCTGGGTTTTTGTTATTCCAGATGAATTTGCAAATTGCTCTTTCTAAGTCTGTAAAGAATTGAGTTGGAATTTTGATAGGGATTGCATTGAATCTGTAGATTGCTTTCGGCAAGATGGCCATTTTTACTATATTAATCCTGTCAATCCATGAGCATGGGTGATCTTTCCATCTTCTGAGATCTTCTTCAATTTCCTTCTTCATAGGCTTGAAGTTTTTGTCAAACAGATCTTTTACTTGCTTAATTAGAGTCACATCAAGGTATTTTATATTATTTGGGACTATTGTGATGGGTGTTGTTTCCCTAATTTCTTTCTCAGCCTGTTTATCCTTTGTGTAGAGGAAGGCCACTGATTTCCTTGAGTTAATTTTATATCTAGCTACTTTGCTGAAGTTGTTGATCAGGTTTAGGAGCTCTCTGGTGGAATTTTTGGGGTCACTTATATATACTATCATATCATCAACAAATTGTGATAATTTGACTTCTTCCTTTCCAATTCATATCCCTTTGATCTCCTTTTGTTGTCTAATTGCTCTGGCTAGGACTTCAAGTACAATACTGAATAGGTAGGGAGAGAGTGGTTATTGGACATTTTAAATTGATTTAACTTTTAATCTGTAAACATTGTGGGACTTTAGATCTTGGGGATGAATAAGAAAGTAAGGGTTGAGGCTTAATAGTGATGTGTTTGTGTGTTAAGTTGACAAGGGGTCAATTGTACTGGCTGGTTTTGTGTGTCAACTTGACCCAGGCTGGAGTTATTACAGAGAAGGGAGCTTCAGTTGGGGAAGTGACTCCATGAGATCCAGCTGTGGGGCATTTTCTCAATTAGTGATCAAGGGGGTAGGGCCCCTTGTGGGTGGTGCCATCCCTGGGCTGGAAGTCTTGGGTTCTCTAAGAGAGCAGGCTGAGCAAGCCAGGGGAAGCAAGCCAGTAAGGAAAATCTCTCCATGGCCTCTGTATCAGCTCCTGCTTCCTGACCTGCCTGAGTTTCATCCTGACTTCCTCTGGTGATCAACAGCAATGTGGAAGAAAGCTTAATAAACCCTTTCCTCCCCAACTTGCTTCTTGGTCATGATGTTTGTGCAGGAATAGAAACCCTGACTAAGACAGTAGAGAATTGAAGAATGTTAAACCATAAATTATATATATATATATATATATATATATATATATATATATATATATATACTATGAATACAAAGGCAAATATTAAAATTATAATAACATTATTTACTACATTATTAGATATATATTTTCTTCATATTACTATAAAAGTGGAATCTGATTAAAGTCCACATAAGCAAAAGTTGGTGCTAGAATACATCAAATTCAGCAATGTTGTCCCAACTTGTTTTTCTAATACCAAATTTATATTTTCAACAGTCCACAGATGAACACTCAGAGTTATTTATACTCTACACTTACCACTTGATTCTCTGGGGAAAAAAAAGGTTTTTTGACAAAAGTTGAGAGCAACACAGTAACTTTGGTTATATGAATGCTTATCAATGGGTAGGGATATAAATGTAAAACATAATGTGACAACAAGACTATTTATTAAAACAGCAACACTACATTTTGCCCACATACAAATGACATCCCATTCCTGACCTTTTGAACAGTTTTACAATATATTCCCATAGAGCTGACCTTGTATCAAGCAGAGAGTGGTTGTTTATCTCCATAATCTCTGTGCTATTTATTACTGCACTCCTCAGCAAGTCTTGCTACATGCTCATTAGTGCAGCTTCCAGGATCCAGCTCTGGGTAAGACCATTGATATCTCATTTGATCAGCTGCTTGAATAGCATCTCTTGGCATCATGTAAGCTAATATATAAGAGATTTCAGATGGCCAGTGTCTTCAGCAGCAGGATCATACATAGGTGTAGTGGGCAACCAAGAGCACTGACAATAGCCTGTGCTGTTTGACTGCCCTGGAGGCTTCCCTGAAAAAGATAATCTCCTGGAAAAAATAAGTAGATAGACTTTCCAAGTTCCAATTTTTTTTTTAAAAAAAAGCATTGCTAACGGAAACTATGCAAAAATAGCTAGTAATTAATCAGCTATGACAAAATACCTTGCGTTATGAATTAAATACATATCCATGTCATATTTTAATAGCACCATATTAACTCAGGAGGAGATAATCTGTGTCAATAACCCATGTATTCCAGAGCAATATTGTTCAACCATGTAGATACTTCTATTCAAACTTCCTTTAAATAGTATTATAAAATTTAGATTACAAACTAAGAATCTACATTATGCTTCTTCCTGTATTTGTACTTCAATCATCACCATATTTCTACACTAGAATAGATCCCAAGCCAAACAAAACCAAACAAATACTAAGTCCAGTATGCATTAATCCATCCCCTGTGCCCTGAATCTCATTTGGATTACTGAAACAACCTCTCAATTTATTTTCTGTTCAGCATGTGGAACATGAGATATTAGTCAAAGTTTCATGCAGAATACTCAGCTAGAACTTTGAATAATATCTTTTTTTTTTTTTTTTTTTGTGAAACACAATTGAACTTAAGGCCAGAGTTATCAATATGGTGGTTATTAGTATAGGAATCATGTTAGATATCTGGAAAATCATGAGAAGATTGATAGAATAAGGCTAAAGAGGGGCAAAGAATTGATAGAGATGAGGCAATGGCCTGTTTCTCTGCAATGGACTGAAGATTTTTTTAAACAATTTTTTATGTACATATGAACATTTTCACTAATTTACTAGTTAAATAAAAATTAAAAATTAGCTAGAACTTTCCAAGTTCTAATTTTTTAAAGAAAAAAAATACTGCTGGCAGCTAAGGCTATGCAAAACAAAGACAAAAATATGCTAAGCTAATAATAGCTAGTAATTAATCAGCCACGAAAAAACAGATTGCTTTAGGAATGTAGTATATATTTATGCCAAATCATGCCTTAATTAGTACCAAGTTTTGGAAATTTTAGGAAGCATAGGGACAATTAATATTAAAGGTCATTTGAGGGAAACCTAATACAGTCAAAACTTTCTAAAATATACACATATGTGAAAACTATCTAAATGAAATCACCAAATTATAGGGAAGACAAAGACATAACTGACTATATCTTGTTTACCAAATAAAGCTTCCAGTACTAAGATGGTGCTACATCTAATTGAGTTGTTGACCAAGGGGGTGTCATGGAAACCACCAAGCCACCTAGGCTGTTATCAACACTGTAGGGTGCTTTCCATCAAACAACGGCAAGGTCCCATTGTTGAAAAAAAAAATACACATAAAACTCATCGAACATAGAGAAGCTGAGATGTTCTTAATGCTGTGACCAAAGATTGATGTTCTTCACAGAGCAAATCTTGAACTGAAAAGATAGCATTAAAAAAAAAAGAAAAGAAAAGAAAAAATAGGGAAGCTGAGATGTTTTGTATATAGAGCCTACGTCATCTTGTCCTTGCTTCTTTGGTACAGGAAGGTACTCTGAAGGCTATCAAGAGCTATCTAAATACCAACCAAGTCACAAACTCTTTGATGTACAATGGTGTCCTGCCTGCAAGATATGTTAGGACAGTGGTGGCACAAAATTCGTGGGAGTAACCAGGAAATAAATGATCTGACTTAAGGCCCACTCTACAAGATGGAATACATGCTTGACATCATTTGGATGACAAAGAACCTGAGACTAGATAACCTAGGCCCCCAGGGTATAATTAAATACTACTGTTTTGAAAAGTAGTAATAAAAGAACTCCTAATGGCATTCCACTCTACTCCTAGGTCAGTCCCTTTCTCAGCCATCATCAGAGGAGCTTCCTCCCAAGGAGATGGGAACAGTTCCAGTCAGACATTATACAGAGTGAGAGACCTTGGAGCACTCATCCCCTAAATGGCACCTCTCCATCAAATCCTTCACCTTAGAGCTCAGAGAAACCTACAGAAGAAGAGGTGGAAAGAGTGTAAGAGGCAGAAGGAGCGAAAGGCACCAAGAAAGCAAGACCATCTATATCAACATATTAAAACCCTACATGAACTCACAGACAGAGGCAGCATTCACAGGGCCTACACAGGTCTGCACCAGGTCCTCCATGGATACATTATGGCTTCCCCTGTGTGTGAATGAGTGGGTCTCTGATTATTATTCATCCTCTTGCGCTCCTGGGTTTCAGTTTTTATTTGTTTGTTTATTTTGCTTTTTGTTTTGTATTATGCACTTTTAATGTTTTAGTTTTTGTTTTATCTTATTTTATTATTATCCCATTTTGAAAAAAAAAAGATATTTGTATCCACTAGACCAGATGGAAGAGCTGGTGGAGACTTGGGTGGATGACCCTTGGCTCATCTACATTATAAATATTCTTTTTAATGACAGCTCTTCTCTGTCTGGGAAATGAAAGACAGGAAGTCGGAAACATCCTAAAATATTTCAAGTCTTTGGGTATGCATTTTCTAATACTGTTTTTGGTGAAAAAGATAATGGATGGTGAATTTAGAGTATTTTTTCTTTTATTGTCATTCTTAGGCTATAAAACATGTAATATATTCCTGTAGAGAGCCGCACCCAAGCCGGCAGCCTCCATTACAAGATGGCGCAGGCATCCGGTGTCTTCTCCCTGTAACAAGTAGTCTGCACATGTGCCTAGGGCCAGAGCGCACCGAGTCACGAGCCATCCCGGGGTATATTACGCTCCTGAGCAAACAGCCAATCAGAGATGAGCATGCCGCTCCAGGGTATATATAAGAAGTGCCTTTTGGGGGGAGGGGGTCGGGTGTTGCCCTCTGGAAGATGATGTAATAAACAATTGCTACAGAAGGATCCTGTGTCTGTGTCTGTGTTTTCCTGCCAGCAGGAAACCTGTGCGGGCGACATATTCCTATGCCACTGAGATATTTTGCTGTTTCCTTGCAGAAGAATTATTGTTTTAACATTCGTTTAGGCAAAATAAAAAAACAAAACAAAACAAACAAACAAAAAAAAACCTCAGTACAAATTAATTTCCTATGTGATGTGAAATAGCTATTGAAGTCCATTGTCTCTGAATGAGTAGCTACTATTTCAGAAAGTTTTCTTCCTCACTGATAATTTTATTAAAAATAAATTGGCTATTGAAAAAATATTGCCCAAGATGTATTTAAAAGATTCACAGGTCTCTGAATAATGTACTGTTAGCCATGCTTTGCTCTCTAAAGCCTGTGATAAGAACAGTGCTTGTGTAAATAATGACAGTCTTATATTATGAGGTCCTCTGATGTGTTATCACTTGTGGTCTCAAGATCAGTTATTTTGATGACTACAGAAACATTCCTGATTAAATGTCTAAATAATGCAGGCATCTGTGATTTAATCTCAATATGCTTCTTGTTAATCTCTTTCTTTGTACATGTCTGGGACTAATTCTTTGTTCAACAATGTTTCTAAGCCCTTGTTGACTATGCTAGTTAATTGGAGAGTTCTCTAAGTACTCAATACTTTTCCTGACATTTTTATTCCATGAGTTTGCATTTGTGTGTGAGCATTGCTATTTTATTTTTAAATGAACAGAGAATCATTGACTACCCTTTATCTTGTTGCCTTGAAAATTATGTGTGTGTACTCTCAAATTTTATCTTCTACATAAGCTTTCCTATCTGTACAGTAACATACTCTAGTTCATATTTCAACCAAAACAGACAAATAAACTGGGAATTTCTCTCATAATCTTGCTGCCAACTTTGAAAAAGTTGCCTTTTAAAAAA